>CM076677.1:72235377-72450377 GCA_038501925.1 Xenopus petersii
GCCCCTTGGGATCCTATGATCCATGGTGCACGTAAACAAACTATACATGTTAGGTCAAAATGAACAGACCGAGCTCTGCCTTTTGCTTCCACACATCTTCCTGTTACAGCTGTAATATTTCTGGTCAGGTGATCTCTGAGACAGCACACAGACAATCACGAAATGGTGGCTCAAGGCAATAGATGTAAAAGGGCAATATTTACTTGTATATATACCAGTTTGGTAAAATTCTTTAATATGTCACTTAATTTGATATTTGTGACAGTTATCCTGTTAAAGGAACAGTAACATTAAAAAAAGGAGTGTTTTAAGCAATTTAAAAATGTAATGTATTGTCCTAAACTGGTAAAAAGTGCATGTTTGTTTCAGAAATCCTACTACAAACTCTACAGAGCTTTTTGGTTAACTGCTATATAACCTATGACATTTAGCCCTATTTCACCCATTCCACGGAGCAGCTATTTTCATATGAACTATAGCATCTGAAGCAGGGCATAGCACACATTTTAATTTTAAAGCTTTTATGTTGTCCCTATGGCTTTAAGTCCCTAGCCTTCCTCGTTTTCCCTAGTTGCTGGGCAAAAGCCCATGTATCTAGTTTACAGTTCACTTATCCAGTTATTGGCCAAGAGGTGTAATGACCACTTCCTACCACACTTCAATATAGTGCTTGGAAAGGGGTGGATCTTCCTATTTGGCTGCTGGTGTCCTAACCATCTGCATATGCCCATTGAGCCTGGGTACACCAAGGCCCAGTAAAGCCATTGCCCTAAAGGGACCAGCACCAGGGAGCAGGGAACCCCGTGAACGAGGTGAGCTAGAGACAGGGTTATATCTGTTATAGAAGGAGGATTGCTGGCTCCAGTGTGTCCTGGTCATTAAATGGTACTGCTGTAGATTCCCTGGAGTCTGTGTCACACTCCCAAAGTGCATATATCATAGAAAAGAAAGGAATAAACAGCTTCAGGCAGTACTTAATAAACTGCAAGTGTTCATTTATTAGCAGTGTGCAACACTACATGTTTTGGGTACAAACCCTTTTTCCTTTTCTATGTTATATCTGTTATAGACTCTTTAGGAGACTGAGACAGAGTACAGAGTTAGTATACAATGAAAAAAAAAACACCACCAAGACAAATTCAACTTTAAAATCACAAAGTCTTTATTAAGAAATAACTCACCGAAACTCTCCTTCCTCTCCTTCATAAAAGGCGACCATCCATCCTGCAGCGCTCTATTTCTCCTCCCTGGCTATTCACTGACAGGCAGCTGGGAAGTTTCCCTACTCATACATCGCGCTCATCACTATGTCCAGCCTTCAGAGCCCCAAGAAGAGTGACTCTCAGCGAGCATCTGCGAGTTCATCAGCAACCGCTTTTCCTATAACTTGGAGAAGTTCCCGCCTGGCAGAACTCCACCCTCCACAACCTCTCGCTCAATGAATGCTTTGTTCCCTGGGAGCCCGACAACCTAGGCAAAGGCAACTACTGTGTCACTAGTGCCACTGCTCGAGGGACTCCTGGGGATCTCCTTGCTCCTGAGAGGTTGAATGCGGTTATAGTATCACTGTCTGTGCGTCTCGGGAAATCCAAACTCTCCCCTTGACACCAGCCGCAGCGCATCTCATTCCTCACTTTTCTACATCTCATTTCACTTCGTAATTGTAGTGCCGAAAATGCAGCTTGGAACACTGACTTCTAACAGACTAGATTTACCTGTAATAAATGTGTCACTTCCTAATACCTATTCCTAAATACATATACGCTGAAGGATAATAAATACGAGTATAGGTTTGTCCTGTCGTTACTGCTAAATGGGGAAATAAATGCAAAATAGACGTTTTCTGGTTAGAGAAAATGCAGAAGTTCTGGCAGTCTTTCTAGCATTCCTTTTTATCCTGATGTAAGTGTCAGTTACTAGCCCAAGTCAGCGAGATGAGGGGAAACTGAGCAGGGCTACAAATGGAGGTAACTCAGTATGAAATGGAGGTAACTCAGTATGAAATGGTCATAAGTCTGGGATTCCAGTACTGGCACATACACAATAACTTCCAGCACGAATAATTCCACCGGCACACAGGTCACACAAAGGGATCACCCCGAAACGTTGCATCGAACAAATAAAAATTTAGCAAGGGTTATCCCTGCTTGCAACTAAAGACCTGTGTGCCGGTGGAATTATTTGTGCAGGAAGTTTGTGGGTTTCCGAAGCCCTCTCAGCCAGGCACCGGGCAATACGCGTTTTGGAGAGCCAGGGTGTGCAAGCTGGTAACTAAATTTGTGTCTACATACACAATAACTGACATTGACATATGGTCAGTAAAATGTCCATAAATACATGAATGTCTGGGAACTACAGAACAGGGGGGGGGAGACTACTGGGGATCTCAGTCAGCGTATGATATGTATTTAGAAATAGTGATTAGGAAGCGACAAATTTATTACAGGTAAAACAAAGCAATCTAGAGTCTGTTGGAAGTCACAGTTCCGAGCTGCATTTTCGGCACTACAATTGTGAAGTGAAATGATATTTAGAAAAGTGAGGAATGAGATGCGCCGCGGCTGGCGTCAAGGTGGGAGTGTGGATTTCCCGAGATGCACAGGCACAGTGATACTATAAGCGCATTCAACCTCTCAGGAGCATGGAGATCCCCAGGAGACCCTCAGGCAGTGGCACTAGTGACAGATGTTGCCCTTGCCTAGGTTGCCGGGCTCCCGGGGGACGAAGCAGTAGTTGAGCGAGAGGTTGTGGAGGATGAAGTTCTGCAAGGCAGAGAACTTCTCCCGGTTGTAGGGAAGCGGTTGCTGATGAACTTGCAGATGCTCGCTGAGGGTCAGTCTCTTCTTGGGGCTCTACAGGTCGGACATATCGATGAGCGTGATGTACGAGTAGGGGGACTTCCCAGCTGCATGCTGCCTGTCAGTGAATAGCCAGGGAAGAGAAATCGAGCGCCTCAGCATGGATGGTCGACCTGATTCCTTTTCTGAAGAGGAGGGGAAGTGGAGTTTCGGTAAGTTATTTCTTAATAAAGACTGTGATTTTAAAGTTTAATTTGTCTTGGTGTTTTTTTCGTTGTATACCAACAAATTTTTGTTACAATTTTTTTGATGTTACTGGTCCTTTATGTGAGCTTGTTGCCTTGTATAAGCAGCTCAGTAACCAGGACACAGGCTCATTTATAGACACAGGTAAAAGCATGTTCTCGTTTGGCCCGGTGAACAGTTGTTCAAAGGTTGAGACATTTAAAGCTATCACAAGTGTATGCAAAATATCAAGGAACTATTATTTTGAAAAATGTTACTTTTAAAAGGAAGCCCTCCGAAACAATATTTGCCCAGATATTCCATGACAAAGAATTAAGAGTTGGGTTAAAACTGTATCCATTTTTTCATACTACTAAAATTGCAGATAAACTAGTTGCACTTATACTTCAAAACACATGACAACTTGATCTTAAAGGAGAAGGAAAGCTCCAAGACCGTTTATTGCCAATAGAATAGCCACAATAGTGCAAGGTAGAACATTATATTTATTCTGCAGAATGCTTTACCATACCTGAGTAAACAGCTCTAGACACTGTCTCTGTTTGTTTAGGATAGAAGCTGCCATTTAAGCTTGGTGTGACATCACTTCCTGCCTGAGTCTCTCCCTGCTTACTAACAGCTCTGAGCTCAGATTACAGTAGGGATGGGAGGAGGGAGGGGGAGAGGAGCAAACTGAGCATGCTCAAGGCCGTGCCCTGGAGGTTTATGCTGAAAACAGGAAGTCTGATACAGAAGCCCATGAGTACACAATAAAAGCAAAGAAATGTGGTGTTTCTTTTGACAGAGGACTCAGAGCAGCATTACTTTGAGGGTTTACTGGTGTATTTATATAGACCTTTCTCATAAAGCTTACTTAATTTTAGCCTTTCCTTCTCCTTTAACCGATTTGTATATAGGATAACCAGTTTTTTATATAAGGAGTACTTGTGTTATGTGAGCAAGAACAGGCAAAAAAGAAAAACAAATGCCTGGAGCAACAATAAATTGTAAAACCTGTTCAAACCTGTTCAAACCTGTTCAAACCTGTTCAAACCTGTTCAAACCTGTTCAAACCTGTTCAAACCTGTTCAAACCTGTTCAAACCTGTTCAAACCTGTTCAAACCTGTTCAAACCTGTTCAAACCTGTATCCATTTTTTCATACTACTAAAATTGCAGATAAACTAGTTGCACTTATACTTCAAAACACATGACAACTTGATTTTAACCAATTTGTATATAGGATAACCAGTTTTTTATAAAAGGAGTACTTGTGTTATGTGAGCAAGAACAGGCATAAAAAAACAATGCCTGGAGCAATTGTAAATCCGGTTCAAACCGGTTCAAACCTGTATCCATTTTTTCATACTACTAAAATTGCAGATAAACTAGTTGCACTTATACTTCAAAACACATGACAACTTGATCTTAACCAATTTGTATATAGGATAACCAGTTTTTTATAAAAGGAGTACTTGTGTTATGTGAGCAAGAACAGGCAAAAAAAAAAATGGCTTTAAGTCCCTAGCCTTCCTCGTTTTCCCTAGTTGCTGGGCAAAAGCCCATGTATCTAGTTTACAGTTCACTTATCCAGTTATTGGCCAAGAGGTGTAATGACCACTTCCTACCACACTTCAATATAGTGCTTGGAAAGGGGTGGATCTTCCTATTTGGCTGCTGGTGTCCTAACCATCTGCATATGCCCATTGAGCCTGGGTACACCAAGGCCCAGTAAAGCCATTGCCCTAAAGGGACCAGCACCAGGGAGCAGGGAACCCCGTGAACGAGGTGAGCTAGAGACAGGGTTATATCTGTTATAGAAGGAGGATTGCTGGCTCCAGTGTGTCCTGGTCATTAAATGGTACTGCTGTAGATTCCCTGGAGTCTGTGTCACACTCCCAAAGTGCATATATCATAGAAAAGAAAGGAATAAACAGCTTCAGGCAGTACTTAATAAACTGCAAGTGTTCATTTATTAGCAGTGTGCAACACTACATGTTTTGGGTACAAACCCTTTTTCCTTTTCTATGTTATATCTGTTATAGACTCTTTAGGAGACTGAGACAGAGTACAGAGTTAGTATACAATGAAAAAAAAAACACCACCAAGACAAATTCAACTTTAAAATCACAAAGTCTTTATTAAGAAATAACTCACCGAAACTCTCCTTCCTCTCCTTCATAAAAGGCGACCATCCATCCTGCAGCGCTCTATTTCTCCTCCCTGGCTATTCACTGACAGGCAGCTGGGAAGTTTCCCTACTCATACATCGCGCTCATCACTATGTCCAGCCTTCAGAGCCCCAAGAAGAGTGACTCTCAGCGAGCATCTGCGAGTTCATCAGCAACCGCTTTTCCTATAACTTGGAGAAGTTCCCGCCTGGCAGAACTCCACCCTCCACAACCTCTCGCTCAACGAATGCTTTGTTCCCTGGGAGCCCGACAACCTAGGCAAAGGCAACTACTGTGTCACTAGTGCCACTGCTCGAGGGACTCCTGGGGATCTCCTTGCTCCTGAGAGGTTGAATGCGGTTATAGTATCACTGTCTGTGCGTCTCGGGAAATCCAAACTCTCCCCTTGACACCAGCCGCAGCGCATCTCATTCCTCACTTTTCTACATCTCATTTCACTTCGTAATTGTAGTGCCGAAAATGCAGCATGGAACACTGACTTCTAACAGACTAGATTTACCTGTAATAAATGTGTCACTTCCTAATACCTATTCCTAAATACATATACGCTGAAGGATAATAAATACGAGTATAGGTTTGTCCTGTCGTTACTGCTAAATGGGGAAATAAATGCAAAATAGACGTTTTCTGGTTAGAGAAAATGCAGAAGTTCTGGCAGTCTTTCTAGCATTCCTTTTTATCCTGATGTAAGTGTCAGTTACTAGCCCAAGTCAGCGAGATGAGGGGAAACTGAGCAGGGCTACAAATGGAGGTAACTCAGTATGAAATGGAGGTAACTCAGTATGAAATGGTCATAAGTCTGGGATTCCAGTACTGGCACATACACAATAACTTCCAGCACGAATAATTCCACCGGCACACAGGTCACACAAAGGGATCACCCCGAAACGTTGCATCGAACAAATAAAAATTTAGCAAGGGTTATCCCTGCTTGCAACTAAAGACCTGTGTGCCGGTGGAATTATTTGTGCAGGAAGTTTGTGGGTTTCCGAAGCCCTCTCAGCCAGGCACCGGGCAATACGCGTTTTGGAGAGCCAGGGTGTGCAAGCTGGTAACTAAATTTGTGTCTACATACACAATAACTGACATTGACATATGGTCAGTAAAATGTCCATAAATACATGAATGTCTGGGAACTACAGAACAGGGGGGGGAGACTACTGGGGATCTCAGTCAGCGTATGATATGTATTTAGAAATAGTGATTAGGAAGCGACAAATTTATTACAGGTAAAACAAAGCAATCTAGAGTCTGTTGGAAGTCACAGTTCCGAGCTGCATTTTCGGCACTACAATTGTGAAGTGAAATGATATTTAGAAAAGTGAGGAATGAGATGCGCCGCGGCTGGCGTCAAGGTGGGAGTGTGGATTTCCCGAGATGCACAGACACAGTGATACTATAAGCGCATTCAACCTCTCAGGAGCATGGAGATCCCCAGGAGACCCTCAGGCAGTGGCACTAGTGACAGATGTTGCCCTTGCCTAGGTTGCCGGGCTCCCGGGGGACGAAGCAGTAGTTGAGCGAGAGGTTGTGGAGGATGAAGTTCTGCAAGGCAGAGAACTTCTCCCGGTTGTAGGGAAGCGGTTGCTGATGAACTTGCAGATGCTCGCTGAGGGTCAGTCTCTTCTTGGGGCTCTACAGGTCGGACATATCGATGAGCGTGATGTACGAGTAGGGGGACTTCCCAGCTGCATGCTGCCTGTCAGTGAATAGCCAGGGAAGAGAAATCGAGCGCCTCAGCATGGATGGTCGACCTGATTCCTTTTCTGAAGAGGAGGGGAAGTGGAGTTTCGGTAAGTTATTTCTTAATAAAGACTGTGATTTTAAAGTTTAATTTGTCTTGGTGTTTTTTTCGTTGTATACCAACAAATTTTTGTTACAATTTTTTTGATGTTACTGGTCCTTTATGTGAGCTTGTTGCCTTGTATAAGCAGCTCAGTAACCAGGACACAGGCTCATTTATAGACACAGGTAAAAGCATGTTCTCGTTTGGCCCAGTGAACAGTTGTTCAAAGGTTGAGACATTTAAAGCTATCACAAGTGTATGCAAAATATCAAGGAACTATTATTTTGAAAAATGTTACTTTTAAAAGGAAGCCCTCCGAAACAATATTTGCCCAGATATTCCATGACAAAGAATTAAGAGTTGGGTTAAAACTGTATCCATTTTTTCATACTACTACAATTGCAGATAAACTAGTTGCACTTATACTTCAAAACACATGACAACTTGATCTTAAAGGAGAAGGAAAGCTCCAAGACCGTTTATTGCCAATAGAATAGCCACAATAGTGCAAGGTAGAACATTATATTTATTCTGCAGAATGCTTTACCATACCTGAGTAAACAGCTCTAGACACTGTCTCTGTTTGTTTAGGATAGAAGCTGCCATTTAAGCTTGGTGTGACATCACTTCCTGCCTGAGTCTCTCCCTGCTTACTAACAGCTCTGAGCTCAGATTACAGTAGGGATGGGAGGAGGGAGGGGGAGAGGAGCAAACTGAGCATGCTCAAGGCCGTGCCCTGGAGGTTTATGCTGAAAACAGGAAGTCTGATACAGAAGCCCATGAGTACACAATAAAAGCAAAGAAATGTGGTGTTTCTTTTGACAGAGGACTCAGAGCAGCATTACTTTGAGGGTTTACTGGTGTATTTATATAGACCTTTCTCATAAAGCTTACTTAATTTTAGCCTTTCGTTCTCCTTTAACCGATTTGTATATAGGATAACCAGTTTTTTATATAAGGAGTACTTGTGTTATGTGAGCAAGAACAGGCAAAAAAGAAAAACAAATGCCTGGAGCAACAATAAATTGTAAAACCTGTTCAAACCTGTTCAAACCTGTTCAAACCTGTTCAAACCTGTTCAAACCTGTTCAAACCTGTTCAAACCTGTTCAAACCTGTTCAAACCTGTTCAAACCTGTATCCATTTTTTCATACTACTAAAATTGCAGATAAACTAGTTGCACTTATACTTCAAAACACATGACAACTTGATCTTAACCAATTTGTATATAGGATAACCAGTTTTTTATAAAAGGAGTACTTGTGTTATGTGAGCAAGAACAGGCAAAAAAAAAAAAACAAATGCCTGGAGCAACAATAAATTGTAAATCAGGTTCACACCTGTTCAAACCTGTTCAAACCTGTTCAAACCTGTTCAAACCTGTTCAAACCTGTTCAAACCTGTTCAAACCTGTTCAAACCTGTTCAAACCTGTTCAAACCTGTATCCATTTTTTCATACTACTAAAATTGCAGATAAACTAGTTGCACTTATACTTCAAAACACATGACAACTTGATTTTAACCAATTTGTATATAGGATAACCAGTTTTTTATAAAAGGAGTACTTGTGTTATGTGAGCAAGAACAGGCATAAAAAAACAATGCCTGGAGCAATTGTAAATCCGGTTCAAACCGGTTCAAACCTGTATCCATTTTTTCATACTACTAAAATTGCAGATAAACTAGTTGCACTTATACTTCAAAACACATGACAACTTGATCTTAACCAATTTGTATATAGGATAACCAGTTTTTTATAAAAGGAGTACTTGTGTTATGTGAGCAAGAACAGGCAAAAAAAAAAATGCCTGGAGCAACAATAAATTGTAAATCCTGTTCAAACCAGTTCAAACCGGTTCAAACCGGTTCAAACCTGTATCCATTTTTTCATACTACTAAAATTGCAGATAAACTAGTTGCACTTATACTTCAAAACACATGACAACTTGATCTTAACCAATTTGTATATAGGATAACCAGTTTTTTATAAAAGGAGTACTTGTGTTATGTGAGCAAGAACAGGCAAAAAAAAAATGCCTGGAGCAACAATAAATTGTAAATCCGGTTCAAACCAGTTCAAACCGGTTCAAACCTGTATCCATTTTTTCATACTACTAAAATTGCAGATAAACTAGTTGCACTTATACTTCAAAACACATGACAACTTGATCTTAACCAATTTGTATATAGGATAACCAGTTTTTTATAAAAGGAGTACTTGTGTTATGTGAGCAAGAACAGGCAAAAAAAAAAAAACAAATGCCTTGGAGCAACAATAAATTGTAAAACCTGTTCAAACCTGTTCAAACCTGTTCAAACCTGTTCAAACCTGTTCAAACCTGTTCAAACCTGTTCAAACCTGTTCAAACCTGTATCCATTTTTTCATACTACTAAAATTGCAGATAAACTAGTTGCACTTATACTTCAAAACACATGACAACTTGATCTTAACCAATTTGTATATAGGATAACCAGTTTTTTATAAAAGGAGTACTTGTGTTATGTGAGCAAGAACAGGCAAAAAAAAAAAAACAAATGCCAAAAAAAAAAAACAAATGCCTTGGAGCAACAATAAATTGTAAAACCTGTTCAAACCTGTTCAAACCTGTTCAAACCTGTTCAAACCTGTTCAAACCTGTTCAAACCTGTTCAAACCTGTTCAAACCTGTTCAAACCTGTTCAAACCTGTTCAAACCTGTTCAAACCTGTTCAAACCTGTTCAAACCTGAATCCATTTTTTCATACTACTAAAATTGCAGATAAACTAGTTGCACTTATACTTCAAAACACATGACAACTTGATCTTAACCAATTTGTATATAGGATAACCAGTTTTTTATAAAAGGAGTACTTGTGTTATGTGAGCAAGAACAGGCAATAAAAAAAAAAAAAACAAATGCCTGGAGCAACAATAAATTGTAAATCCTGTTCAAACCGGTTCAAACCTGTATCCATTTTTCATACTACTAAAATTGCAGATAAACTAGTTGCACTTATACTTCAAAACACATGACAACTTGATCTTAACCAATTTGTATATAGGATAACCAGTTTTTTATAAAAGGAGTACTTGTGTTATGTGAACAAGAACAGGCAAAAAAAAAATGCCTGGAGCAACAATAAATTATAAAACCTGTTCAAACCTGTTCAAACCTGTTCAAACCTGTTCAAACCTGTTCAAACCTGTTCAAACCTGTTCAAACCTGTTCAAACCTGTTCAAACCTGTTCAAACCTGTTCAAACCTGTATCCATTTTTTCATACTACTAAAATTGCAGATAAACTAGTTGCACTTATACTTCAAAACACATGACAACTTGATCTTAACCAATTTGTATATAGGATAACCAGTTTTTTTATAAAAGGAGTACTTGTGTTATGTGAGCAAGAACAGGCAAAAAAAAATGCCTGGAGCAACAATAAATTGTAAATCCTGTTCAAACCTGTTCAAACCTGTATCCATTTTTTCATACTACTAAAATTGCAGATAAACTAGTTGCACTTATACTTCAAAACACATGACAACTTGATCTTAACCAATTTGTATATAGGATAACCAGTTTTTTTATAAAAGGAGTACTTGTGTTATGTGAGCAAGAACAGGAAAAAAAAAATGCCTGGAGCAACAATAAATTGTAAATCCGGTTCAAACCGGTTCAAACCTGTATCCATTTTTTCATACTACCAAAATTGCAGATAAACTAGTTGCACTTATACTTCAAAACACATGACAACTTGATCTTAACCAATTTGTATATAGGATAACCAGTTTTTTATAAAAGGAGTACTTGTGTTATGTGAGCAAGAACAGGCAAAAAAAAAAAAAACAAATGCCTTGGAGCAACAATAAATTGTAAAACCTGTTCAAACCTGTTCAAACCTGTTCAAACCTGTTCAAACCTGTTCAAACCTGTTCAAACCTGTTCAAACCTGTTCAAACCTGTTCAAACCTGTATCCATTTTTTCATACTACTAAAATTGCAGATAAACTAGTTGCACTTATACTTCAAAACACATGACAACTTGATCTTAACCAATTTGTATATAGGATAACCAGTTTTTTATAAAAGGAGTACTTGTGTTATGTGAGCAAGAACAGGCAAAAAAAAAAAAACAAATGCCTTGGAGCAACAATAAATTGTAAAACCTGTTCAAACCTGTTCAAACCTGTTCAAACCTGTTCAAACCTGTTCAAACCTGTTCAAACCTGTTCAAACCTGTTCAAACCTGTTCAAACCTGTATCCATTTTTTCATACTACTAAAATTGCAGATAAACTAGTTGCACTTATACTTCAAAACACATGACAACTTGATCTTAACCAATTTGTATATAGGATAACCAGTTTTTTATAAAAGGAGTACTTGTGTTATGTGAGCAAGAACAGGCAAAAAAAAAAAAAACAAATGCCAAAAAAAAAAAAACAAATGCCTTGGAGCAACAATAAATTGTAAAACCTGTTCAAACCTGTTCAAACCTGTTCAAACCTGTTCAAACCTGTATCCATTTTTTCATACTACTAAAATTGCAGATAAACTAGTTGCACTTATACTTCAAAACACATGACAACTTGAGCTTAACCAATTTGTATATAGGATAACCAGTTTTTTTATAAAAGGAGTACTTGTGTTATGGGAGCAAGAACAGGCAAAAAAAAAAAAAAACAAATGCCTGGAGCAACAATAAATTGTAAATCCTGTTCAAACCGGTTCAAACCGGTTCAAACCTGTTCAAACCGGTTCAAACCTGTTCAAACCGGTTCAAACCTGTTCAAACCTGTTCAAACCTGTTCAAACCTGTTCAAACCTGTTCAAACCTGTTCAAACCTGTTCAAACCTGTTTCCATTTTTTCATACTACTAAAATTGCAGATAAACTAGTTGCACTTATACTTCAAAACACATGACAACTTGATCTTAACCAATTTGTATGTAGGATAACCAGTTTTTTTATAACAGGAGTACTTGTGTTATGTGAGCAAGAACAGGCAAAAAAAAAAAAAAACAAATGCCTGGAGCAACAATAAATTGTAAAACCGGTTCAAACCTGTTCAAACCTGTTCAAACCTGTTCAAACCTGTTCAAACCTGTTCAAACCTGTTCAAACCTGTTCAAACCTGTTCAAACCTGTTCAAACCTGTTCAAACCTGTTCAAACCTGTTCAAACCTGTTCAAACCTGTTCAAACCTGTTCAAACCTGTATCCATTTTTTCATACTACTAAAATTGCAGATAAACTAGTTGCACTTATACTTCAAAACACATGACAACTTGATCTTAACCAATTTGTATATAGGATAACCAGTTTTTTATAAAAGGAGTACTTGTGTTATGTGAGCAAGAACAGGCAAAAAAATAAACATGCCTGGAGCAACAATTGTAAATCCGGTTCAAACCGGTTCAAACCTGTATCCATTTTTTCATACTACTAAAATTGCAGATAAACTAGTTGCACTTATACTTCAAAACACATGACAACGTGATCTTAACCAATTTGTATATAGGATAACCAGTTTTTTATAAAAGGAGTACTTGTGTTATGTGAGCAAGAACAGGCAAAAAAAAAAAAAAACAAATCCCTGGAGCAACAATAAATTGTAAATCCTGTTCAAACCGGTTCAAACCTGTATCCATTTTTTCAAACTACTAAAATTGCAGATAAACTAGTTGCACTTATACTTCAAAACACATGACAACTTGATCTTAACCAATTTGTATATAGGATAACCAGTTTTTTATAAAAGGAGTACTTGTGTTATGTGAGCAAGAACAGGCAAAAAAAAATGCCTGGAGCAACAATAAATTGTAAATCCGGTTCAAACCGGTTCAAACCTGTATCCATTTTTTCATACTACTAAAATTGCAGATAAACTAGTTGCACTTATACTTCAAAACACATGACAACTTGATCTTAACCAATTTGTATATAGGATAACCAGTTTTTTATAAAAGGAGTACTTGTGTTATGTGAGCAAGAACAGGCAAAAAAAAATGCCTGGAGCAACAATAAATTGTAAATCCTGTTCAAACCGGTTCAAACCGGTTCAAACCTGTATCCATTTTTTCATACTACTAAAATTGCAGATAAACTAGTTGCACTTATACTTCAAAACACATGACAACTTGATCTTAACCAATTTGTATATAGGATAACCAGTTTTTTATAAAAGGAGTACTTGTGTTATGTGAGCAAGAACAGGCAAAAAAAAAAAAAAAAACAAATGCCTGGAGCAACAATAAATTGTAAATCATGTTCAAACCTGTTCAAACCTGTTCAAACCTGTTCAAACCTGTTCAAACCTGTTCAAACCTGTTCAAACCTGTTCAAACCTGTTCAAACCTGTATCCATTTTTTCATACTACAAAAATTACAGATAAACTAGTTGCACTTATAATTCAAAACACATGACAACTTGATCTTAACCAATTTGTATATAGGATAACCAGTTTTTTATAAAAGGAGTACTTGTGTTATGTGAGCAAGAACAGGCAAAAAAAAAAAAAAAACTGGAGCAACAATAAATTGTAAAACCTGTTCAAACCTATTCAAACCTGTTCAAACCTGTTCAAACCTGTTCAAACCTGTTCAAACCTGTTCAAACCTGTTCAAACCTGTTCAAACCTGTTCAAACCTGTTCAAACCTGTTCAAACCTGTATCCATTTTTTCATACTACTAAAATTGCAGATAAACTAGTTGCACTTATACTTCAAAACACATGACAACTTGATCTTAACCAATTTGTATATAGGATAACCAGTTTTTTATAAACAGGAGTACTTGTGTTATGTGAGCAAGAACAGGCAAAAAAAAATGCCTGGAGCAACAATAAATTGTAAATCCGGTTCAAACCTGTATCCATTTTTTCATACTACTAAAATTGCAGATAAACTAGTTGCACTTATACTTCAAAACACATGACAACTTGATCTTAACCAATTTGTATATAGGATAACCAGTTTTTTATAAAAGGAGTACTTGTGTTATGTGAGCAAGAACAGGCAAAAAACAAAAACAAAACAAATCCCTGGAGCAACAATAAATTGTAAATCCTGTTCAAACCGGTTCAAACCGGTTCAAACCTGTATCCATTTTTTCATACTACTAAAATTGCAGATAAACTAGTTGCACTTATACTTCAAAACACATGACAACTTGATCTTAACCAATTTGTATATAGGATAACCAGTTTTTTATAAAAGGAGTACTTGTGTTATGTGAGCAAGAACAGGCAATAAAAAAAAAAAAAACAAATGCCTGGAGCAACAATAAATTGTAAATCCTGTTCAAACCGATTCAAACCTGTATCCAATTTTCATACTACTAAAATTGCAGATAAACTAGTTGCACTTATACTTCAAAACACATGACAACTTGATCTTAACCAATTTGTATATAGGATAACCAGTTTTTTATAAAAGGAGTACTTGTGTTATGTGAACAAGAACAGGCAAAAAAAAAATGCCTGGAGCAACAATAAATTATAAAACCTGTTCAAACCTGTTCAAACCTGTTCAAACCTGTTCAAACCTGTTCAAACCTGTTCAAACCTGTTCAAACCTGTTCAAACCTGTTCAAACCTGTTCAAACCTGTTCAAACCTGTTCAAACCTGTTCAAACCTGTATCCATTTTTTCATACTACTAAAATTGCAGATAAACTAGTTGCACTTATACTTCAAAACACATGACAACTTGAGCTTAACCAATTTGTATATAGGATAACCAGTTTTTTTATAAAAGGAGTACTTGTGTTATGGGAGCAAGAACAGGCAAAAAAAAAAAAAAAAAATGCCTGGAGCAACAATAAATTGTAAATCCTGTTCAAACCTGTTCAAACCGGTTCAAACCGGTTCAAACCGGTTCAAACCTGTTCAAACCTGTTCAAACCTGTTCAAACCTGTTCAAACCTGTTCAAACCTGTTCAAACCGGTTCAAACCTGTTCAAACCTGTTCAAACCTGTTCAAACCTGTTTCCATTTTTTCATACTACTAAAATTGCAGATAAACTAGTTGCACTTATACTTCAAAACACATGACAACTTGATCTTTACCAATTTGTATGTAGGATAACCAGTTTTTTTATAAAAGGAGTACTTGTGTTATGTGAGCAAGAACAGGCAAAAAAAAAAAAAACCAAATGCCTGGAGCAACAATAAATTGTAAAACCGGTTCAAACCTGTTCAAACCGGTTCAAACCTGTTCAAACCTGCTCAAACCTGTACAAACCTGCTCAAACCTGTTCAAACCTGCTCAAACCTGTTCAAACCTGCTCAAACCTGTTCAAACCTGCTCAAACCTGTTCAAACCTGTTCAAACCTGTTCAAACCTGTGCAAAGCTGTGCAAACCTGTATCCATTTTTTCATACTACTAAAATTGCAGATAAACTAGTTGCACTTATACTTCAAAACACATGACAGCTTGATCTTAACCAATTTGTATATAGGATAACCAGTTTTTTATAAAAGGAGTACTTGTGTTACGTGAGCAAGAACAGGCAAAAAAAAAAAAAACATGCCTGGAGCAACAATTGTAAATCCGGTTCAAACCGGTTCAAACCTGTATCCATTTTTTCATACTACTAAAATTGCAGATAAACTAGTTGCACTTATACTTCAAAACACATGACAACTTGATCTTAACCAATTTGTATATAGGATAACCAGTTTTTTATAAAAGGAGTACTTGTGTTATGTGAGCAAGAACAGGCAAAAAAAAAAATGCCTGGAGCAACAATAAATTGTAAATCCTGTTCAAACCAGTTCAAACAGGTTCAAACCGGTTCAAACCTGTATCCATTTTTTCATACTAATAAAATTGCAGATAAACTAGTTGCACTTATACTTCAAAACACATGACAACTTGATCTTAACCAATTTGTATATAGGATAACCCGTTTTTTATAAAAGGAGTACTTGTGTTATGTGAGCAAGAACAGGCAAAAAAAAAATGCCTGGAGCAACAATAAATTGTAAATCCGGTTCAAACCTTTATCCATTTTTTCATGCTACTAAAATTGCAGATAAACTAGTTGCACTTATACTTCAAAACACATGACAACGTGATCTTAACCAATTTGTATATAGGATAACCAGTTTTTTATAAAAGGAGTACTTGTGTT
Source organism: Xenopus petersii (assembly GCA_038501925.1). Taxonomy (NCBI): domain Eukaryota; kingdom Metazoa; phylum Chordata; class Amphibia; order Anura; family Pipidae; genus Xenopus; species Xenopus petersii. The sequence continues at coordinate 72,251,494 of CM076677.1, forward strand.
ATGTGAGCAAGAACAGGCAAAAAAAAAAAAAAACAAATCCCTGGAGCAACAATAAATTGTAAATCCTGTTCAAACCGGTTCAAACCGGTTCAAACCTGTATCCATTTTTTCATACTACTAAAATTGCAGATAAACTAGTTGCACTTATACTTCAAAACACATGACAACTTGATCTTAACCAATTTGTATATAGGATAACCAGTTTTTTATAAAAGGAGTACTTGTGTTATGTGAGCAAGAACAGGCAAAAAAAAATGCCTGGAGCAACAATAAATTGTAAATCCGGTTCAAACCGGTTCAAACCTGTATCCATTTTTTCATACTACTAAAATTGCAGATAAACTAGTTGCACTTATACTTCAAAACACATGACAACTTGATCTTAACCAATTTGTATATAGGATAACCAGTTTTTTTATAAAAGGAGTACTTGTGTTATGTGAGCAAGAACAGGCAATAAAAAAAAAAAAAACAAATGCCTGGAGCAACAATAAATTGTAAATCCTGTTCAAACCGGTTCAAACCTGTATCCATTTTTCATACTACTAAAATTGCAGATAAACTAGTTGCACTTATACTTCAAAACACATGACAACTTGATCTTAACCAATTTGTATATAGGATAACCAGTTTTTTATAAAAGGAGTACTTGTGTTATGTGAACAAGAACAGGCAAAAAAAAAATGCCTGGAGCAACAATAAATTATAAAACCTGTTCAAACCTGTTCAAACCTGTTCAAACCTGTTCAAACCTGTTCAAACCTGTTCAAACCTGTTCAAACCTGTTCAAACCTGTTCAAACCTGTATCCATTTTTTCATACTACTAAAATTGCAGATAAACTAGTTGCACTTATACTTCAAAACACATGACAACTTGATCTTAACCAATTTGTATATAGGATAACCAGTTTTTTATAAAAGGAGTACTTGTGTTATGTGAACAAGAACAGGCAAGAAAAAAATATGCCTGGAGCAACAATAAATTGTAAAAACTGTTCAAACCTGTTCAAACCTGTTCAAACCTGTATCCATTTTTTCATACTACTAAAATTGCAGATAAACTAGTTGCACTTATACTTCAAAACACATGACAACTTGATCTTAACCAATTTGTATATAGGATAACCAGTTTTTTATAAAATGAGTACTTGTGTTATGTGAGCAAGAACAGGCAAAAAAAAAAACATGCCTGGAGCAACAATAAATTGTAAATCCGGTTCAAACCGGTTCAAACCTGTTCAAACCTGTTCAAACCTGTTCAAACCTGTTCAAACCTGTTCAAACCTGTTCAAACCTGTTCAAACCTGTTCAAACCTGTTCAAACCTGTTCAAACCTGTTCAAACCTGTTCAAACCTGTTCAAACCTGTTCAAACCTGTTCAAACCTGTTCAAACCTGTTCAAACCTGTTCAAACCTGTATCCATTTTTTCATACTACTAAAATTGCAGATAAACTAGTTGCACTTATACTTCAAAACACATGACAACTTGAGCTTAACCAATTTGTATATAGGATAACCAGTTTTTTTATAAAAGGAGTACTTGTGTTATGTGAGCAAGAACAGGCAATAAAAAAAAAAAACAAATGCCTGGAGCAACAATAAATTGTAAATCCTGTTCAAACCGGTTCAAACCGGTTCAAACCGGTTCAAACCGGTTCAAACCGGTTCAAACCGGTTCAAACCGGTTCAAACCGGTTCAAACCGGTTCAAACCTGTTCAAACCGGTTCAAACCTGTTTATATTTTTTCATACTACTAAAATTGCAGATAAACTAGTTGCACTTATACTTCAAAACACATGACAACTTGATCTTAACCAATTTGTATGTAGGATAACCAGTTTTTTTATAAAAGGAGTACTTGTGTTATGTGAGCAAGAACAGGCAAAAAAAAAAAAAACAAATGCCTGGAGCAACAATAAATTGTAAAACCGGTTCAAACCTGTTCAAACCGGTTCAAACCGGTTCAAACCTGTTCAAACCTGCTCAAACCTGTTCAAACCTGTTCAAAGCTGTTCAAACCTGTGCAAACCTGTGCAAACCTGTATCCATTTTTTCATACTACTAAAATTGCAGATAAACTAGTTGCACTTATACTTCAAAACACATGACAACTTGATCTTAACCAATTTGTATATAGGATAACCAGTTTTTTATAAAAGGAGTACTTGTGTTACGTGAGCAAGAACAGGCAAAAAAAAAAAAACATGCCTGGAGCAACAATTGTAAATCCGGTTCAAACCGGTTCAAACCTGTATCCATTTTTTCATACTACTAAAATTGCAGATAAACTAGTTGCACTTATACTTCAAAACACATGACAACTTGATCTTAACCAATTTGTATATAGGATAACCAGTTTTTTATAAAAGGAGTACTTGTGTTATGTGAGCAAGAACAGGCAAAAAAAAAAAAAAAAAAAAATGCCTGGAGCAACAATAAATTGTAAATCCTGTTCAAACCTGTTCAAACCTGTTCAAACCTGTTCAAACCTGTTCAAACCTGTTCAAACCTGTTCAAACCTGTTCAAACCTGTTCAAACCTGTTCAAACCGGTTCAAACCGGTTCAAACCGGTTCAAACCGGTTCAAACCTGTTTCCATTTTTTCATACTACTAAAATTGCAGATAAACTAGTTGCACTTATACTTCAAAACACATGACAACTTGATCTTAACCAATTTGTATATAGGATAACCAGTTTTTTATAAAAGGAGTACTTGTGTTATGTGAACAAGAACAGGCAAAAAAAAAATGCCTGGAGCAACAATAAATTGTAAAACCTGTTCAAACCTGTTCAAACCTGTTCAAACCTGTGCAAACCTGTATCCATTTTTTCATACTACTAAAATTGCAGATAAACTAGTTGCACTTATACTTCAAAACACATGACAACTTGATCTTAACCAATTTGTATATAGGATAACCAGTTTTTTATAAAAGGAGTACTTGTGTTACGTGAGCAAGAACAGGCAAAAAAAAAAAAACATGCCTGGAGCAACAATTGTAAATCCGGTTCAAACCGGTTCAAACCTGTATCCATTTTTTCATACTACTAAAATTGCAGATAAACTAGTTGCACTTATACTTCAAAACACATGACAACTTGATCTTAACCAATTTGTATATAGGATAACCAGTTTTTTATAAAAGGAGTACTTGTGTTATGTGAGCAAGAACAGGCAAAAAAAAAAAAAAAAACAAATGCCTGGAGCAACAATAAATTGTAAATCATGTTCAAACCTGTTCAAACCTGTTCAAACCTGTTCAAACCTGTTCAAACCTGTTCAAACCTGTTCAAACCTGTTCAAACCTGTTCAAACCTGTTCAAACCTGTTCAAACCTGTTCAAACCTGTTCAAACCTGTTCAAACCTGTTTCCATTTTTTCATACTACTAAAATTGCAGATAAACTAGTTGCACTTATACTTCAAAACACATGACAACTTGATCTTAACCAATTTGTATATAGGATAACCAGTTTTTTATAAAAGGAGTACTTGTGTTATGTGAACAAGAACAGGCAAAAAAAAAATGCCTGGAGCAACAATAAATTGTAAAACCTGTTCAAATCTGTTCAAATCTGTTCAAACCTGTTCAAACCTGTTCAAACCTGTTCAAACCTGTTCAAACCTGTTCAAACCTGTTCAAACCTGTTCAAACCTGTTCAAACCTGTTTCCATTTTTTCATACTACTAAAATTGCAGATAAACTAGTTGCACTTATACACCAAAACACATGACAACTTGATCTTAACCAATTTGTATATAGGATAACCAGTTTTTTATAAAAGGAGTACTTGTGTTATGTGAGCAAGAACAGGCAAAAAAAAAAATGCCTGGAGCAACAATAAATTGTAAATCCTGTTCAAACCGGTTCAAACCTGTATCCATTTTTTCATACTAATAAAATTGCAGAAAAACTAGTTGCACTTATACTTCAAAACACATGACAACTTGATCTTAACCAATTTGTATATAGGATAACCAGTTTTTTATAAAAGGAGTACTTGTGTTATGTGAGCAAGAACAGGCAATAAAAAAAAAAAAACAAATGCCTGGAGCAACAATAAATTGTAAATCCTGTTCAAACCGGTTCAAACCTGTATCCATTTTTTCATACTACTAAAATTGCAGATAAACTAGTTGCACTTATACTTCAAAACACATGACAACTTGATCTTAACCAATTTGTATATAGGATAACCAGTTTTTTATAAAAGGAGTACTTGTGTTATGTGAACAAGAACAGGCAAAAAAAATACCTGGAGCAACAATAAATTATAAAACCTGTTCAAACCTGTATCCATTTTTTCATACTACTAAAATTGCAGATAAACTAGTTGCACTTATACTTCAAAACACATGACAACTTGATCTTAACCAATTTGTATATAGGATAACCAGTTTTTTATAAAAGGAGTACTTGTGTTATGTGAGCAAGAACTGGCAAAAAAAACATGCCTGGAGCAACAATAAATTGTAAATCCTGTTCAAACCGGTTCAAACCGGTTCAAACCTGTATCCATTTTTTCATACTACTAAAATTGCAGATAAACTAGTTGCACTTATACTTCAAAACACATGACAACTTGATCTTAACCAATTTGTATATAGGATAACCAGTTTTTTTTATAAAAGGAGTACTTGTGTTATGTGAGCAAGAACAGGCAAAAAAAAAAAAACACAAATGCCTGGAGCAACAATAAATTGTAAATCCTGTTCAAACCTGTTCAAACCTGTTCAAACCTGTTCAAACCTGTATCCATTTTTTCATACTACTAAAATTGCAGATCAACTAGTTGCACTTATACTTCAAAACACATGACAACTTGAGCTTAACCAATTTGTATATAGGATAACCAGTTTTTTTTATAAAAGGAGTACTTGTGTTATGTGAGCAAGAACAGGCAAAAAAAAAAAAAACAAATGCCTGGAGCAACAATAAATTGTAAATCCTGTTCAAACCTGTTCAAACCTGTTCAATCCTGTTCAATCCTGTTCAATCCTGTTCAATCCTGTTCAATCCTGTTCAATCCTGTTCAATCCTGTTCAATCCTGTTCAATCCTGTTCAATCTTGTTCAAACCTGTTCAAACCTGTTCAAACCTGTATCCATTTTTTCATACTACTAAAATTGCAGATAAACTAGTTGCACTTATACTTCAAAACACATGACAACTTGATCTTAACCAATTTGTATATAGGATAACCATTTTTTTATAAAAGGAGTACTTGTGTTACGTGAGCAAGAACAGGCAAAAAAAAAACATGCCTGGAGCAACAATTGTAAATACGGTTCAAACCGGTTCAAACCTGTATCCATTTTTTTATACTACTAAAATTGCAGATAAACTAGTTGCACTTATACTTCAAAACACATGACAACTTGATCTTAACCAATTTGTATATAGGATAACCAGTTTTTTATAAAAGGAGTACTTGTGTTATGTGAGCAAGAACAGGCAAAAAAAAATGCCTGGAGCAACAATAAATTGTAAAACCGATTCAATCCGGTTCAAACCGGTTCAATCCGGTTCAAACCTGTTCAAACCTGTTCAAACCGGTTCAAACCGGTTCAAACCTGTTTCCATTTTTTCATACTACTAAAATTGCAGATGAACTAGTTGCACTTATACTTCAAAACACATCACAACTTGATCTTAACCAATTTGTATATAGGATAACCAGTTTTTTATAAAAGGAGTACTTGTGTTATGTGAGCAAGAACAGACAATAAAAAAACAAATGCCTGGAGCAACAATAAATTGTAAATCCTGTTCAAACTGGTTCAAACCTGTATCCATTTTTTCATACTACTAAAATTGCAGATAAACTAGTTGCACTGATACTTCAAAACACATGACAACTTGATCTTAACCAATTTGTATATAGGATAACCAGTTTTTTATCAAAGGAGTACTTGTGTTATGTGAACAAGAACAGGCAAAAAAAAAAATGCCTGGAGCAACAATAAATTGTAAATCCTGTTCAAACCTGTTCAAACCTGTATCCATTTTTTCATACTACTAAAATTGCAGATAAACTAGTTGCACTTATACTTCAAAACACATGACAACTTGATCTTAACCAATTTGTATATAGGATAACCAGTTTTTTATAAAAGGAGTACTTGTGTTATGTGAGCAAGAACAGACAATAAAAAAACAAATGCCTGGAGCAACAATAAATTGTAAATCCTGTTCAAACTGGTTCAAACCTGTATCCATTTTTTCATACTACTAAAATTGCAGATAAACTAGTTGCACTTATACTTCAAAACACATGACAACTTGATCTTAACCAATTTGTATATAGGATAACCAGTTTTTTATAAAAGGAGTACTTGTGTTATGTGAGCAAGAACAGGCAAAAAAAAAAAATGCCTGGAGCAAAAATCAATTGTAAATCCTGTTCAAACCGGTTCAAACCTGTATCCATTTTTTCATACTAATAAAATTGCAGATAAACTAGTTGCACTTATACTTCAAAACACATGACAACTTGATCTTAACCAATTTGTATATAGGATAACCAGTTTTTTATAAAAGGAGTACTTGTGTTATGTGAGCAAGAACAGGCAAAAAAAAAACAAAACAAATGCCTGGAGCAACAATAAATTGTAAAACCTGTTCAAACCTGTTCAAACCTGTATCCATTTTTTCATACTACTAAAATTGCAGATAAACTAGTTGCACTTATACTTCAAAACACATGACAACTTGATCTTAACCAATTTGTATATAGGATAACCAGTTTTTTATAAAAGGAGTACTTGTGTTATGTGTGCAATAACAGGCAAAAAAAAATGCCTGGAGCAACAATAAATTGTAAATCCGGTTCAATCCGGTTCAAACCTGTATCCATTTTTTCATACTACTAAAATTGCAGATAAACTAGTTGCACTTATACTTCAAAACACATGACAACTTGATCTTAACCAATTTGTATATAGGATAACCAGTTTTTTATAAAAGGAGTACTTGTGTTATGTGAGCAAGAACAGGCAAAAAAAAAAAAAAAACTGCCTGGAGCAACAATAAATTGTAAATCCTGTTCAAACCTGTTCAAACCTGTTCAAACCTGTTCAAACCTGTTCAAACCTGTTCAAACCTGTTCAAACCTGTTCAAACCTGTTCAAACCTGTTCAAACCTGTTCAAACCTGTATCCATTTTTTCATACTACTAAAATTGCAGATAAACTAGTTGCACTTATACTTCAAAACACATGACAACTTGATCTTAACCAATTTGTATATAGGATAACCAGTTTTTTATAAAAGGAGTACTTCTGTTAAGTGAGCAAGAACAGGCAAAAAAAAAATGCCTGGAGCAACAATAAATTGTAAATCCTGTTCAAACCGGTTCAAACCGGTTCAAACCTGTTTCCATTTTTTCATACTACAAAAACTTGCAGATAAACTAGTTGCACTTATACTTCAAAACACATGACAACTTGGTCTTAACCAATTTGTATATAGGATAACCAGTTTTTTATAAAAGGAGTACTTGTGTTATGTGAGCAAGAACAGGCAAAAAAAAAAAAAAACTAATGCCTGGAGCAACAATAAATTGTAAATCCTGTTCAAACCTGTTCAAACCTGTTCAAACCTGTTCAAACCTGTATCCATTTTTTCATACTACTAAAATTGCAGATAAACTAGTTGCACTTATACTTCAAAACACATGACAACTTGATCTTAACCAATTTGTATATAGGATAACCAGTTTTTTATAAAAGGAGTACTTGTGTTATGTGAGCAAGAACAGGCAAAAAATAAAAAAAAAAACAAATGCCTGGAGCCACAATAAATTGTAAAACCTGTTCAAACCTGTTCAAACCTGTTCAAACCTGTTCAAACCTGTTCAAACCTGTTCAAACCTGTTCAAACCTGTTCAAACCTGTTCAAACCTGTTCAAACCTGTTCAAACCTGTTCAAACCTGTATCCATTTTTTCATACTACTAAAATTGCAGATAAACTAGTTGCACTTATACTTCAAAACACATGACAACTTGATCTTAACCAATTTGTATATAGGATAACCAGTTTTTTATAAAAGGAGTACTTGTGTTATGTGTGCAAGAACAGGCAAAAAAAAATGCCTGGAGCAACAATAAATTGTAAATCCGGTTCAATCCGGTTCAAACCTGTATCCATTTTTTCATACTACTAAAATTGCAGATAAACTAGTTGCACTGATACTTCAAAACACATGACAACTTGATCTTAACCAATTTGTATATAGGATAACCAGTTTTTTATCAAAGGAGTACTTGTGTTATGTGAACAAGAACAGGCAAAAAAAAAAATGCCTGGAGCAACAATAAATTGTAAATCCTGTTCAAACCTGTTCAAACCTGTATCCATTTTTTCATACTACTAAAATTGCAGATAAACTAGTTGCACTTATACTTCAAAACACATGACAACTTGATCTTAACCAATTTGTATATAGGATAACCAGTTTTTTATAAAAGGAGTACTTGTGTTATGTGAGCAAGAACAGACAATAAAAAAAAAATGCCTGGAGCAACAATAAATTGTAAATCCTGTTCAAACTGGTTCAAACCTGTATCCATTTTTTCATACTACTAAAATTGCAGATAAACTAGTTGCACTTATACTTCAAAACACATGACAACTTGATCTTAACCAATTTGTATATAGGATAACCAGTTTTTTATAAAAGGAGTACTTGTGTTATGTGAGCAAGAACAGGCAAAAAAAAAAAATGCCTGGAGCAAAAATCAATTGTAAATCCTGTTCAAACCGGTTCAAACCTGTATCCATTTTTTCATACTAATAAAATTGCAGATAAACTAGTTGCACTTATACTTCAAAACACATGACAACTTGATCTTAACCAATTTGTATATAGGATAACCAGTTTTTTATAAAAGGAGAACTTGTGTTATGTGAGCAAGAACAGGCAAAAAAAAATGCCTGGAGCAACAATAAATTGTAAAACCGGTTCAAACCGGTTCAAACCGGTTCAAACCGGTTCAAACCGGTTCAAACCTGTATCCATTTTTTCATACTACTAAAATTGCAGATAAACTAGTTGCACTTATACACCAAAACACATGACAACTTGATCTTAACCAATTTGTATATAGGATAACCAGTTTTTTATAAAAGGAGTACTTGTGTTATGTGAGCAAGAACAGGCAAAAAAAAAAATGCCTGGAGCAACAATAAATTGTAAATCCTGTTCAAACCGGTTCAAACCTGTATCCATTTTTTCATACTAATAAAATTGCAGAAAAACTAGTTGCACTTATACTTCAAAACACATGACAACTTGATCTTAACCAATTTGTATATAGGATAACCAGTTTTTTATAAAAGGAGTACTTGTGTTATGTGAGCAAGAACAGGCAAAAAAAAATGCCTGGAGCAACAATAAATTGTAAATCCGGTTCAAACCAGTTCAAACCTGTATCCATTTTTTCATACTACTAAAATTGCAGATAAACTAGTTGCGCTTATACTTCAAAACACATGACAACTTGATCTCAACCAATTTGTATATAGGATAACCAGTTTTTTATAAAAGGAGTACTTGTGTTATGTGAGCAAGAACAGGCAAAAAAAAAAAAAAACAAATGCCTGGAGCAACAATAAATTGTAAAACCTGTTCAAACCTGTTCAAACCTGTTCAAACCTGTATCCATTTTTTCATACTACTAAAATTGCAGATAAACTAGTTGCACTTATACTTCAAAACACATGACAACTTGATCTTAACCAATTTGTATATAGGATAACCAGTTTTTTATAAAAGGAGTACTTGTGTTATGTGAGCAAGAACAGGCAGCAAAACAAATGCCTGGAGCAACAATAAATTGTAAATCCGGTTCAATCCGGTTCAAACCTGTATCCATTTTTTCATACTACTAAAATTGCAGATAAACTAGTTGCACTTATACTTCAAAACACATGACAACTTGATCTTAACCAATTTGTATATAGGATAACCAGTTTTTTTTTATAAAAGGAGTACTTGTGTTATGTGAGCAAGAACAGCCAAAAAAAATGCCTGGAGCAACAATAAATTGTAAAACCGGTTCAAACCGGTTCAAACCGGTTCAAACCTGTTCAAACCTGTTCAAACCTGTTCAAACCTGTTCAAACCTGTTCAAACCTGTTCAAACCTGTTCAAACCTGTTCAAACCTGTTCAAACCTGTTCAAACCTGTTCAAACCGGTTCAAACCGGTTCAAACCTGTTTCTATTTTTTCATACTACTAAAATTGCAGATAAACTAGTTGCACTTATAATTCAAAACAAATGACAGCTTGATCTTAACCAATTTGTATATAGGATAACCAGTTTTTTATAAAAGGAGTACTTGTGTTATGTGAGCAAGAACAGGCAAAAAAAAAATGCCTGGAGCAACAATAAATTGTAAAACTGGTTCAAACCGGTTCAAACCGGTTCAAACCGGTTCAAACCGGTTCAAACCTGTTTCCATTTTTTCATACTACTAAAATTGCAGATAAACTAGTTGCACTTATACTTCAAAACACATGACAACTTGATCTTAACCAATTTGTATATAGGATAACCAGTTTTTTATAAAAGGAGTACTTGTGTTATGTGAGCAAGAAAAGGAAATAAAAAAAACAAAACAAATGCCTGGAGCAACAATAAATTGTAAATCCTGTTCAAACCTGTTCAAACCTGTATCCATTTTTTCATACTACTAAAATTGCAGATAAACTAGTTGCACTTACACTACAAAACACATGACAACTTGATCTTAACCAATTTGTATATAGGATAACCAGTTTTTTATAAAAGGAGTACTTGTGTTATGTGAGCAAGAACAGGCAAAAAAAAAATGCCTGGAGCAACAATAAATTGTAAATCCTGTTCAAACCGGTTCAAACCTGTATTCATTTTTTCATACTAATAAAATTGCAGATAAACTAGTTGCACTTATACTTCAAAACACATGACAACTTGATCTTAACCAATTTGTATATAGGATAACCAGTTTTTTTTATAAAAGGAGTACTTGTGTTATGTGAGCAAGAACAGGCAAAAAAACAAATGCCTGGAGCAATAATAAATTGTAAATCCTGTTCAAACCTGTTCAAACCTGTTCAAACCTGTTCAAACCTGTTCAAACCTGTTCAAACCTGTTCAAACCTGTTCAAACCTGTTCAAACCTGTTCAAACCTGTTCAAACCTGTTCAAACCTGTTCAAACCTGTTCAAACCTGTTCAAACCTGTTCAAACCTGTTCAAACCTGTTCAAACCTGTTCAAACCTGTTCAAACCTGTTCAAACCTGTTCAAACCTGTATCCCTTTTTTCATACTACTAAAATTGCAGATAAACTAGTTGCACTTATACTTCAAAACACATGACAACTTGATCTTAACCAATTTGTATATAGGATAACCAGTTTTTTATAAAAGGAGTACTTGTGTTATGTGAGCAAGAACAGGCAATAAAAAAAACAAAACAAATGCCTGGAGCAACAATAAATTGTAAATCCTGTTCAAACCTGTTCAAACCTGTTCAAACCTGTATCCATTTTTTCATACTACTAAAATTGCAGATAAACTAGTTGCACTTATACTTCAAAACACATGACAACTTGATCTTAACCAATTTGTATATAGGATAACCAGTTTTTTATAAAAGGAGTACTTGTGTTATGTGAGCAAGAACAGGCAAAAAAAAATGCCTGGAGCAACAATAAATTGTAAATCCGGTTCAAACCTGTATCCATTTTTTCATACTAATAAAATTGCAGATAAACTAGTTGCACTTATACTTCAAAACACATGACAACTTGATCTTAACCAATTTGTGTATAGGATAACCAGTTTTTTTATAAAAGGAGTACTTGAGTTATGTGAGCAAGAACAGGCAAAAAAAAAAAAAAAAACAAATGCCTGGAGCAACAATAAATTGTAAATCCTGTTCAAACCTGTTCAAACCTGTTCAAACCTGTTCAAACCTGTTCAAACCTGTTCAAACCTGTTCAAACCTGTTCAAACCTGTTCAAACCTGTTCAAACCTGTTCAAACCTGTTCAAACCTGTTCAAACCTGTTCAAACCTGTATCCATTTTTTCATACTACTAAAATTGCAGATAAACCAGTTGCACTTATACTTCAAAACACATGACAACTTGATCTTAACCAATTTGTATAAAGGATAACCAGTTTTTTTTAAAAGGAGTACTTGTGTTATGTGAGCAAGAACAGGCAAAAAAAAACATGCCTGGAGCAACAATTGTAAATCCGGTTCAAACCGGTTCAAACCTGTATCCATTTTTTAATACTACTAAAATTGCAGATAAACTAGTTGCACTTATACTTCAAAACACATGACAACTTGATCTTAACCAATTTGTATATAGGATAACCAGTTTTTTATAAAAGGAGTACTTGTGTTATGTGAGCAAGAACAGGCAAAAAAAGAAAATGCCGGGAGCAACAATAAATTGTAAATCCTGTTCAAACCGGTTCAAACCGGTATCCATTTTTTCATACTAATAAAATTGCAGATAAACTAGTTGCACTTATACTTCAAAACACATGACAACTTGATCTTAACCAATTTGTATATAGGATAACCAGTTTTTTATAAAAGGAGTACTTGTGTTATGTGAGCAAGAACAGGCAAAAAAAAAAAAACATGCCTGGAGCAACAATTGTAAATCCGGTTCAAACCTGTATCCATTTTTTCATACTACTAAAATTGCAGATAAACTAGTTGCACTTATACTTCAAAACACATGACAACTTGATCTTAACCAATTTGTATATAGGATAACCAGTTTTTTATAAAAGGAGTACTTGTGTTATGTGAGCAAGAACAGGCAAAAAAAAAAACATGCCTGGAGCAACAATAAATTGTAAAACCGGTTCAATCCGGTTCAAACCGGTTCAAACCGGTTCAAACCTGTTTCCATTTTTTCATACTACTAAAATTGCAGATAAACTAGTTGCACTTATACTTCAAAACACATGACAACTTGATCTTAACCAATTTGTATATAGGATAACCAGTTTTTTATAAAAGGAGTACTTGTGTTACGTGAGCAAGAACAGGCAATAAAAAAAAAAAAACAAATGCCTGGAGCAACAATAAATTGTAAATCCTGTTCAAGCCTGTTCAAACCTGTATCCATTTTTTCATACTACTAAAATTGCAGATAAACTAGTTGCACTTATACTTCAAAACACATGACAACTTGATCTTAACCAATTTGTATATAGGATAACCAGTTTTTTATAAAAGGAGTACTTGTGTTATGTGAGCAAGAACAGGCAAAAAAAAATGCCTGGAGCAACAATAAATTGTAAATCCTGTTCAAACCGGTTCAAACCGGTTCAAACCTGTATCCATTTTTTCATACTAATAAAATTGCAGATAAACTAGTTGCACTTATACTTCAAAACACATGACAACTTGATCTTAACCAATTTGTATATAGGATAACCAGTTTTTTATAAAAGGAGTACTTGTGTTATGTGAGCAAGAACAGGCAAAAAAAAAAATGCCTGGAGCAACAATAAATTGTAAATCCGGTTCAAACCGGTTCAAACCTGTATCCATTTTTTCATACTACTAAAATTGCAGATAAACTAGTTGCACTTATACTTCAAAACACATGACAACTTGATCTTAACCAATTTGTATATAGGATAACCAGTTTTTTATAAAAGGAGTACTTGTGTTATGTGAGCAAGAACAGGCAAAAAAAAAAACATGCCTGGAGCAACAATTGTAAATCCGGTTCAAACCGGTTCAAACCTGTATCCAAATTGTAAATCCTGTTCAAACCTGTTCAAACCTGTTCAAACCTGTTCAAACCTGTTCAAACCTGTTCAAACCTGTTCAAACCTGTTCAAACCTGTTCAAACCTGTTCAAACCTGTTCAAACCTGTTCAAACCTGTTCAAACCTGTTCAAACCTGTTCAAACCTGTTCAAACCTGTTCAAACCTGTATCCATTTTTTCATACTTCTAAAATTGCAGATAAACTAGTTGCACTTATACTTCAAAACACATGACAACTTGATCTTAACCAATTTGTATATAGGATAACCAGTTTTTTATAAAAGGAGTACTTGTGTTATGTGAGCAAGAACAGGCAAAAAAAAAATGCCTGGAGCAACAATAAATTGTAAAACCGGTTCAATCCGGTTCAAACTAGGGATGCACCGAATCCACTTTTATGGATTCGGCGAACTCCCGAATCCTTCGTGAAAGATTCGGCCGAATACCGAACCGAATCCGAACCCTAATTTGCATATGCAAATTAGGGGTGGGAAAGGGAAAACATTTTTTACTTCCTTGTTTTCTGACAAAAAGTCATGCAATTTCCCTCCCGCCCCTAATTTGCATATGCAAATTAGGATTCAGATTCGGTTCGGCTGGGCAGAAGGATTCGGCCGAATCCTGCTGAAAAAGGCCGAATCCTGGCCGAATCCCGAACCGAATCCTGGATTCGGTGCATCCCTAGTTCAAACCGGTTCAAACCGGTTCAAACCGGTTCAAACCTGTTCAAACCTGTTCAAACCTGTTCAAACCTGTTCAAACCTGTTCAAACCTGTTCAAACCTGTTCAAACCTGTTCAAACCTGTTCAAACCTGTTCAAACCTGTTCAAACCTGTTCAAACCTGTTCAAACCTGTTCACACAAGTACTCCTTTTAGAAAAAACTGGTTATCCTATATACAAATTGGTTAAGATCAAGTTGTCATGTGTTTTGAAGTATAAGTGCAACTAGTTTATCTGCAATTTTAGTAGTATGAAAAAATGGATACAGGTTTGAACAGGTTTGAACCGGTTTGAACCGGATTTACAATTTATTGTTGCTCCAGGCATTTTTTTTTGCCTGTTCTTGCTCACATAACACAAGTACTCCTTTTATAAAAAACTGGTTATCCTATATACAAATTGGTTAAGATCAAGTTGTCATGTGTTTTGAAGTATAAGTGTAACTACTTTATCTGCAATTTTATTAGTATGAAAAAATGGATACAGGTTCGAACCGGTTCAAACCGGTTCAAACCGGTTCAAACCGGTTCAAACCTGTTCAAACCTGTTCAAACCTGTTCAAACCTGTTCAAACCTGTTCAAACCTGTTCAAACCTGTTCAAACCTGTTCAAACCTGTTCAAACCTGTTCAAACCTGTTCAAACCTGTTCAAACCTGTTCACACAAGTACTCCTTTTATAAAAAACTGGTTATCCTATATACAAATTGGTTAAGATCAAGTTGTCATGTGTTTTGAAGTATAAGTGCAACTAGTTTATCTGCAATTTTAGTAGTATGAAAAAATGGATACAGGTTTGAACAGGTTTGAACCGGTTTGAACCGGATTTACAATTTATTGTTGCTCCAGGCATTTTTTTTTGCCTGTTCTTGCTCACATAACACAAGTACTCCTTTTATAAAAAACTGGTTATCCTATATACAAATTGGTTAAGATCAAGTTGTCATGTGTTTTGAAGTATAAGTGCAACTACTTTATCTGCAATTTTATTAGTATGAAAAAATGGATACAGGTTCGAACCGGTTCAAACCGGTTCAAACCGGTTCAAACCGGTTCAAACCGGTTCAAACCGGTTCAAACCGGTTCAAACCGGTTCAAACCTGTTCAAACCTGTTCAAACCTGTATCCATTTTTTCATACTTCTAAAATTGCAGATAAACTAGTTGCACTTATACTTCAAAACACATGACAACTTGATCTTAACCAATTTGTATATAGGATAACCAGTTTTTTATAAAAGGAGTACTTGTGTTATGTGAGCAAGAACAGGCAAAAAAAAAACAAATGCCTGGAGCAACAATAAATTGTAAAACCTGTTCAAACCTGTTCAAACCTGTTCAAACCTGTTCAAACCTGTTCAAACCTGTTCAAACCTGTTCAAACCTGTTCAAACCTGTTCAAACCTGTTCAAACCTGTTCAAACCTGTTCAAACCTGTTCAAACCTGTTCAAACCTGTTCAAACCTATAATATATGTACTATTACACACACAACAACAAAAAATGATAGGCTACTAAATGACGATAAATGGAGGAAATGTTTGTATTATACATACAGGGAAGCAACAATATTTTATATACAATGCTCAGTTTAATAAGTATAATTATTGACTTTTAGGTGGGGTTATTTTATGTTTCCAAAGTATGCTAATGTTCACTTAAAATGTGCAATCCTCAAGCTTCTAGATAAAAACTAATGGCTTAGCAAGCTCCAAGTGAATAGTACTGTACAGTATAAATTGTTCTTTTCAGCAAAAAGCACAAATGCGTGTAAGCATTACACAAGAAGCACTCTAGTGTGACCCTTGCCACAAACATATGCTTGCAACTCTGTGAATTAGTCTTCAGCTATGACAAGTGCATTTTGAAAAAAAAATTTAGCTAAGAATTTGTATTGAAATACAATACACATCTTAAGTAATGAAGAGCATCTGTGTTTTGCTCCCATAAGCACAAAGGCAGAACAGCTGGAGTTATACAGGGCATTCAAAAATTTGATGAAAAATAAAAATTAGATCGGTGTCTTCGCACTATGTATACAAAGCCAACTGCAATCTTGTTGATATTAACAAACATCATCCTAGTTTAAAATACATACCGCCCAACATTTGTAAAACAGAAAAAGCCTAGAGTGGCTATTTTGTGGACAACGTCCATTTTATTGCCACAAAATTTGGCAGGTTATAGAAAAGTTTGAACACATGGGGGTTTTATGTGTTATTACAGTTTTGCTAATGAAGGCAAATTGCCTTTAAGCTGCAAGTCAGTTTTCCCAAGAGACCTAATTATCTTAAACTGTTAGAATTGTTTTACTTATCTTAAATTGTTACAAACATATTGAAGTGCACCTGCCATTCTGGGCTCTCTGCCAAAAGCCTCACTTGGTATCTTTCTCTGGCTGCTTAGTGCTGGAAATCAAAGAGAAACTCAGAGCATTTCAGTAACAATCCGGGACTGTGGGTTGAGCTGTCAAAATCAGGACTGTCCCACAAAAAACAAGGAGCTATTCCACTATTCCAGGAGTGGAAACAGGATTAAAAAAAATATATATATTAATTTAAAGATACTAACCCCAGAATTACAGCTCCTTATATAGCTGAGCCTCTAGAGTTGACACTGCTTCTAACAGCTAACCGTTCAGTATGTACTTCTACAAACATTCGCTAAATACTTTACAACTGAAAGAAACCCACCATAGTAAAGACATTTCCAGTTTTAAACATCAAAGTTAATGATTCTATTTTGCGGCAAGTTAATATAATTTCATGTCTTAAAAGCATCAGAAGAGTCATATGGTTTCTGACGCAGTTGCACTTATACTTCAAAACACATGACAACTTGATCTTAACCAATTTGTATATAGGATAACCAGTTTTTTATAAAAGGAGTACTTGTGTTATGTGAGCAAGAACAGGCAAAAAAAAATGCCTGGAGCAACAATAAATTGTAAAACCGGTTCAAACCGGTTCAAACCGGTTCAAACCGGTATAAACCTGTTTCCATTTTTTCATACTACTAAAATTGCAGATAAACTAGTTGCACTTATACTTCAAAACACATGACAACTTGATCTTAACCAATTTGTATATAGGATAACCAGTTTTTTATAAAAGGAGTACTTGTGTTATGTGAGCAAGAACAGGCAAAAAAAAAATGCCTGGAGCAACAATAAATTGTAAATCCGGTTCAAACCAGTTCAAACCGGTTCAAACCTGTATCCATTTTTTCATACTACTAAAATTGCAGATAAACTAGTTGCACTTATACTTCAAAACACATGACAACTTGATCTTAACCAATTTGTATATAGGATAACCAGTTTTTATAAAAGGAGTACTTGTGTTATGTGAGCAAGAACAGGCAAAAAAAAAACATGCCTGGAGCAACAATTGTAAATCCGGTTCAAACCGGTTCAAACCTGTATCCAAATTGTAAATCCTGTTCAAACCTGTATCCAAATTGTAAATCCTGTTCAAACCTGTATCCAAATTGTAAATCCTGTTCAAACCTGTTCAAACCTGTTCAAACCTGTTCAAACCTGTTCAAACCTGTTCAAACCTGTTCAAACCTGTTCAAACCTGTTCAAACCTGTTCAAACCTGTTCAAACCTGTTCAAACCTGTATCCATTTTTTCATACTTCTAAAATTGCAGATAAACTAGTTGCACTTATACTTCAAAACACATGACAACTTGATCTTAACCAATTTGTATATAGGATAACCAGTTTTTTATAAAAGGAGTACTTGTGTTATGTGAGCAAGAACAGGCAAAAAAAAAGCATGCCTGGAGCAACAATTGTAAATCCGGTTCAAACCTGTATCCATTTTTTCATACTAATAAAATTGCAGATAAACTAGTTGCACTTATACTTCAAAACACATGACAACTTGATCTTAACCAATTTGTATATAGGATAACCAGTTTTTTATAAAAGGAGTACTTGTGTTATGTGAGCAAGAACAGGCAAAAAAAAAAAATGCCTGGAGCAACAATAAATTGTAAAACCGGTTCAATCCGGTTCAAACCGGTTCAAACTAGGGATGCACCGAATCCACTTTTATGGATTCGGCGAACTCCCGAATCCTTCGTGAAAGATTCGGCCGAATACCGAACCGAATCCGAACCCTAATTTGCATATGCAAATTAGGGGTGGGAAAGGGAAAACATTTTTTACTTCCTTGTTTTCTGACAAAGTCATGCAATTTCCCTCCCGCCCCTAATTTGCATATGCAAATTAGGATTCAGATTCGGTTCGGCTGGGCAGAAGGATTCGGCCGAATCCGAATCCTGCTGAAAAAGGCCGAATCCCGAACCGAATCCTGGATTCGGTGCATCCCTAGTTCAAACCGGTTCAAACCGGTTCAAACCGGTTCAAACCGGTTCAAACCGGTTCAAACCGGTTCAAACCGGTTCAAACCGGTTCAAACCTGTTCAAACCTGTTCAAACCTGTTCAAACCTGTTCAAACCGGTTCAAACCTGTTCAAACCTGTTCAAACCTGTTCAAACCTGTTCAAACCTGTTCAAACCTGTTCAAACCTGTTCAAACCTGTTCAAACCTGTTCACACAAGTACTCCTTTTTGCTCCCATAAGCACAAAGGCAGAACAGCTGGAGTTATACAGGGCATTCAAAAATTTGATGAAAAATAAAAATTAGATCGGTGTCTTCGCACTATGTATACAAAGCCAACTGCAATCTTGTTGATATTAACAAACATCATCCTAGTTTAAAATACTTACCGCCCAACATTTGTAAAACAGAAAAAGCCTAGAGTGGCTATTTTGTGGACAACGTCCATTTTATTGCCACAAAATTTGGCAGGTTATAGAAAAGTTTGAACACATGGGGGTTTTATGTGTTATTACAGTTTTGCTAATGAAGGCAAATTGCCTTTAAGCTGCAAGTCAGTTTTCCCAAGAGACCTAATTATCTTAAACTGTTAGAATTGTTTTACTTATCTTAAATTGTTACAAACATATTGAAGTGCACCTGCCATTCTGGGCTCTCTGCCAAAAGCCTCACTTGGTATCTTTCTCTGGCTGCTTAGTGCTGGAGATCAAAGAGAAACTCAGAGCATTTCAGTAACAATCCGGGACTGTGGGTTGAGCTGTCAAAATCAGGACTGTCCCACAAAAAACAAGGAGCTATTCCACTATTCCAGGAGTGGAAACAGGATTAAAAAAAATATATATATTAATTTAAAGATACTAACCCCAGAATTACAGCTCCTTATATAGCTGAGCCTCTAGAGTTGACACTGCTTCTAACAGCTAACCGTTCAGTATGTACTTCTACAAACATTCGCTAAATACTTTACAACTGAAAGAAACCCACCATAGTAAAGACATTTCCAGTTTTAAACATCAAAGTTAATGATTCTATTTTGCGGCAAGTTAATATAATTTCATGTCTTAAAAGCATCAGAAGAGTCATATGGTTTCTGACGCAGGTAAGCACTGGGATGTTAAACTTTGGGGCTTCCGGATACAAAATTCTAAATGTGAGAAGTTTGTGCTATTTTACGTCAACTGATTTGAGAGTAACCAGAAAATCGACATTGAAACCCTAGTGCAGAACTCCATCCTGCTTTCAGGCCAATAACCACCTGTACCAGCAGATCTGAATATCTGGTTAATAGGATTACAGCCAACCACAGCTCCCTTTACTCTCGGTGGCTTTTGGCTAAATCATCTGTTGTCAAAATGTACACCAATCCAACTAAAATTTAAGTGGATATTTGTAAGTGGCATTTTAAGATATTGCTGGGAATTGGTAACTTTTTGGTACAGAATATAAACATGGCCTATATTAGGTCATAGCACTAAACAGAATTACACAAACACACACCAAGGTCTAAAATGCCACATACAAAAAAATGAGCTTGTTTTACTGGAGACAAACACTAGAGACAAACATGATCCCATTTGTAGCATGGCCTGGACAATACATATTTTAAACACAAACTGGGCCCTCTGGGCCAGTTGTCTCGACATTTCATTATGTATTAGACATTAAGAAAATGCCCTCTTTAGAGCTGTACAAGAATGCAATGCGTTGCACAGCTATTCTAACTGCTAAATTCTGACTTCATTAAAAGCTTGTCAGTAAAGGGCAAACATTCGCTTATCAACTGAGAAATGGAGCACACGGCACAGCCACACTAAAGACTGATTAATGAGAGTTCACAAGGTATAGCATTTAACCACATTAATGTTGTCACCAGATTGGCTCTTACAATAAAACCAGACTACTTGAGTTTCTATTAAGAAAAACAATTTGAGAACGATAACTCAACATTTAATTCCTGTCAAGATTTTGTGCAGCCTTTAAGAGACAAGAAGCAAGTATCTGAGAACAAACGAACACTACAGACCAGTACTGGACTGAAGGTTGTTCTAAAACATCTTCCTATGTCATATCTTCAGTAACAATCAGTTCTGCAAATTTTCAACCTTAGCAACCCCTGGTGGTGAGGTTCTTCTGATCTCAAGAGAGATTAGTGAATGCATAGGTCAATATCAGTGAGACATCGGCTCATTAATCTGTGCGTTTATGTGCACATACAGTAAGAGCATGCACAGTTGGAGCCCAAGTCAAATACAAACTGAAATACCTACTAGACATGGTAAAACAAGGTACTTTGTGCTTTCAATTTAATTTTTCGGATCACCAAGAGCACAAGTAATATATTCGGTTTATAAACTCTACTGACAAACTTGAGCTCAGCCTTAAAATCATTCTTTCCTAAAGACAGCAAGAGGTTTAGACATATATAAAGCTTTTCATTTGGGTTCATCTTCAGTGTATGCATCCTTTTAAGCAAGCCTGCATTCTTTAGAGAATTTCACTTAAATTGCACAGCATAAACCAAGCTGAAAATCTGCAGTGTGGCTTCAAATGTGCATCTCTAAACGATCCCCTTTATGGCTTATCTTCAGTGTAACAAGACATGCAGGAATTAATATGCAAACTATATGAAAATCTTTCTTCGTCAACCAACACATTTATCGCTGCAGTTTGTCTTCATTTGGAAGAAGAAAGATTTAGGAACACGTCAGCCAATTATATACCTCCCCACTGGTTTGGATCACACAAGGAATTAATCTGCCTGGGAGGCAGGGACAGACAAGACGAACTTGTAGGTCTAAATACAAACCTTTCACAAGAAAAATAAAAAGGGCAAAGGGTTGATAAGTTTTATGGCTTGGTGTATTAATTTTTAATAAGAGGACATATTACTTTTTAATAAGAGGACATAACATTACCAAGCATTTCCTGCACCATGCAAATAATCAGGCCTGAGCTGTCTTATCTCTGGTATACACACTAAGGCCTTGACATTTTTAATTTTGAGTAAACTGAAAGCGCATATTCATATTTTTGGGCAATTTTCTTTTGTATTACAACAAAGTTATGATACTTTTGTTTACTGTAATCCATGCCATGCAAATAGATTTCAGTAACCAGCCTAACTGAAGGTTTTGGCATTAATCTAAATTTATGACTACTTAACAAAACACAGCGTGTCAGGATTTTTGTCAGTCAATTAAAAAACATTTTAAAATATCTTCCCTTTGAATTTCTACCTTGCCTTTTTGTCTTTCATGTGACCAAAAACACAAAATGCACATGATGCACACTTGCACAATAAATAGTTGTTTGAATTGCACCCATGAAGACTGATTTATTATGTCAAACTCACCCCTTAAGCTGTACAAGCAATAAGGAAAGCTGTGTTGCAAAAGGCAGTACAGTCATATGAAAAAGTTTGGGAACCCCTCTTAATTCTTTGGAGTTTTGTTTATCATTGGCTGAGCTTTCAAAGTAGCAACTTCCATTTAATGTACAACATGCCTTATGGAAACAGTAGTATTTCAGCAGTGACAAAGTTTATTGGATTAACAGAAAATATGCAATATGCGTCATAAAAAATTAGACAGGTGCATAAATGTGGGCACCCCAACAGAGATATTACATCAATATTTAGTTGACTCTCTTTTTGCAAATGTAAAAGCCTCTAGACGTCTCCTATAGCCTTTCATGAATGTCTGGATTCTGGATGGTGATATTTTTGACCATTCGTCCATACAAAATCTCTCCAGTTAAACACGATGGCTGCCGATTATGGACAGCCTGCTTCAAATTACCCATAGATGTTCGATGATATTCAAGTCGGGGGCACTGTGACGGCCATTGCAGAATATTGTACTTCTCTATCTGCATAAATGCCTTTGTAGATTTCAAAGTGTGTTTAGGGTCAGTGTCTTGTTGGAATATCCAACCCCTGCGTATCTTCAACTTTGTGACTGATGCTTGAACATTATCCTGAAGAATTTGTTGATATTGGGTTGAAGTCATTTGACCCTTGACTTTAACAAGGGCCCCAGTCCCTGAACTAGCCACAAAGTCCCACAGCATGATGGAACCTCCATCAAGTTTGACAGTACGTAGCAAGTGTTTTTCTTGGAATGCAGTGTTCTTCCGCCATGCAAATCGCTTTTTGCTATGACCAAACAACTAAATTTTTGTCTCATCAGTCCAAAGCACTTTGTTACAAAATGACTGTGGCTGGGCTAAATTAGCTTTTGCATACAACAAGTGACTGTTTGTGAGAGTGCAGAAAGGGCTTCTTTCTCATCACCCTGCCATAAAAATGTTCTTTATGCATATTGTGCTGAATCGTGGAATGATGTACAGATACATCCTCTGCAGCAAGATGTTCTTGCGTTGTCTCACTCACAATCCTCCACATATGCTGCTCCTGTATTTTTCTTGGACTACCAGACTTGGGTTTTTCAACTTTGCCTATGGCCTTCCATTTCCTGATTACATTCCTTACAGTTGAAACCTCTGAGATAGCTTTTAGTAGCCTTCCCCTAAATCAGGATACTGAATAATCTTTGTTTTCAGATCTTTTGAGAGTTTCTTTGAGGATCCCATGCTGTCAATTCTCCAGAGGAGAGTCAAACATAAGCACAACTTGCATTTGGCCACCTTTAATAACTTCTCATGATCGGACACAGCTGCCTTTGAAGTTCAAGGCTTAGGGCTCTTACACACGGCCGTTCCGACCTGCGCTCCCCTGCGTTCCGTTTTTTGGCGTTCAGCCGCAGGGGAGCGCAGGAATAGACGCAAGTAATTATTTGAAATGGGGCTGTACTCACTCAGGCGCGTGTAGGCGCCGAACGCAGGTTCAGACGCAACATGCTGCATTTTTCCTGCGTTGGAGTGGAGTAAATTATGCAGGCTGAGAGGGGTTCCCAAACTTTTTCATATGACTGTATATCCAAACATTTAATGTAACTGAAATGTGGGGAATATGACATTTCAGTAAATGAAAACTGAAAGACAGAACTGCATTGCAATTCAAAAGGCTCTGGCAACAACACTTTTATTAAACTTAAAATTTTAAATCTAGGTGCAGCTAAAGGCATTACAGACATTTATCTTAATATATTATTCAGCAGAACAAATTTCAAAATACCATGTAAAAATACTGCAAAAGCAATTACAGAGGCAAGAACATTGCCAAGCAACTTACATTTGCCAATTTTAATAAGCAATGTAGTATTTCTACCCCACTGTGTATTGAGAAGCCTAACCTAACGCAACAGGAGTGAGCAATGCAAGAAAACTACAATGCATTGGGTGGCAAGAAAGTGGTGATCAGTTTAACAGAATGCAAATAGAAGTACTAAATAAGCTCACAAAAACAACTGCAAACATTATCTGCCATAACAGTCAACACATAGATCAAATGATACATCAACTCAAACAACAAATCTTGATAAAGAAACCTAGAATCAACCCCATGCCTGTTCTAAATGCATGCTGATCTCTGTCTGTACATTACCACAGACAGGGATTGCTTCTAAGATATACATTAAAAAACTAGATACAGCTTTCTGCATGTAAACAGTCCACCTCTAGCTATATTATAAGAAGCTAAAATCTGGTAAGATCAAAGTTTGGCGAACGGGTCAAAATGACCTTGTTTGAAATGAGCCCATTACTACTTCAACATAACAAACGTGTAAAGTTTCTTTACTCTGGATAGTTGTAAGCAGAGCAGACAAAAGAATATTAGTAGGTTAGCCAGTAGGCCAGCAACGGCCAAAGCTAGAGTCCCTATGCTGTACAGGAAAGCTAAGAATCTTAGAAACCAAGTTCATATTACTTTGCACAGATCAGGTAGTGTGTTATATTAACAGAAAAATGATTTAAAGGTGTTTGCATTTTTTGCAGCACCACAGAGACATATTACTACATTTACTTGCTTCCTTCAAATTAAGATGAAATATGCAACAAACTTGTCACAGATGCTTGACTATACAACAATGTATCTTGTACAGAAAACTGTCCTTTTTAGCACAATGTAGAGCTGTAGCAACCCATCTTACATGACAATGCCAAATGTTTGCTCAGGAAGGACATCTAATTGCTTGGGCTGAATCCTTCAGAAATGTACTAACCCTGTCGCTCAAAAAGGTTCTTGTATTAAGATAAAATATTCAACTACAGTTATTCTAGCTTCATTATTGCAGTGGATACACTAATTATGTCAGAGACCTGAAGTCCAGATCCGTATTTATTGACCGGCACCCCAATATAATTGAATACATTTGTTTGCGGGGGAAAAAATCTTGGGGGGGCATAGGGCCCACTGTACTGAAAGCATGAAGGGACATCATGAGCAGCCATGCATGTGATGGCACTTCCGTAAGTAAGGCTTGATAGGGGTCTAATTTCATATTTTAAAACCTCTAAAAAGGGATGAAATATCAAATCTCTTGACAGACTATGCTTTTAACCATAGGGCAGATACATGTCCCATTCATTACAAAATATGCCCTGCCTGTGTTTTAGATCCTTTTGGGCTGAAAGTTCTGTGTTTTAAAACATGAAGCCCTCATTTCTTCATGGCTGAGTCAGTTATACAGTCAGTGAGAGTTTGCACTAGATTTTAGAGGCCACTAGTTTTGATAAAAGGAGATGGTATATCATCCTGCAAAACTTGATACAGGTCTTCTGCAACTATATGTGTAGCTTGATTTCTAGTTGATTTTTGCTAGTAGTACGTTTAGACAGGATTACTTTTTATGCAGCTTTATAGTTACCATCCCTTTGACATGGTGTACGTTAAAGGTTAGTAATTAGAAGAAAATGGAAAAAAGAGATTGTTCCTTTCATTAAGAAAATGCATAGTTGCTCATTGTTTAGAACTGCAACACTGTAGGTTATCAGTCCACATAGGAGCAACCAAATGGCCAACCACAGCACTTATATTGTACAACTAGCAACATTTTTCATGCTTGCATTGCTCCCCATCTTTTTACATCTGAATGTTGCTCATGGGTAAAGAAGGCTGAGGACCCCAATTCTTTATCAATAATCCTGCATCTCACAATACTGACCAGAACACAAACATGCATCTTGTAAAGCAGTAATAATGTAAACAATTGTAAATGTCTACTATGTAGCATAGATCATGCATTTTCCCTTAAAATTAAAAAATAACTAGATATTTTAAAAATATATATATATATCCAGGCATAATCGCTGGGAATTTCTCAGGTATCAGTGGCAGAAAGGAAAAAACCCTGCTAGTTGTGGGGTTCCATAGTTTGCAAAAGACATCCATGGATGGATTTCATGAAGTCATGTGGCTGGAAAGGTATTAAAAAAAAAAAAAAAAAAAAAACAGCCAGCAAGCCCAGTCACTCCCAGTGAATCCTAAACACAAAGACAATAGCACAGGTAATGCTTACAGCAGTTAGGTGAAGAAAATATTACATAAGTGTTATTTTCTTGGTGTCTTGTTGACATTTTCTTAACCGTTTGTGAAAATGCTAGTGATTGTTATACACAGATGTGCAAAAGCCCTTTTGTCCCATAAAGCAGACAATTCAACATTAGGAATCCAAAGATGACCATATCTGAGCCTTTACTCCTCTCTCCACAATATTGCAACACTCAGGAAAAGTATATGCATCTCTTTATTAAGGAAGCTGCCCAGTGACCATTGTGGTATGCAACACCCCCGTCTCACCATTGCCACATTTTGTTTACTTCTTACTAGCAAGAAAGCTAATCAGCCATTTCCTGTGAATTTCAATTGAAAATGTAACTTTACTAGGAAAGAACATATCTAGAATCCATAAAGCGCGGTGGTTACATTTTGCAGAAACAAGTATATACTGCCATCTGTTGGCTACAAAGAGTGACACACCCTTTGCCTTCAAAATGTCAATTTTTATAAAAATAGACAATTTGACTGCATTAAAAAAAAAAAAAAAACAGTACATTTTCCCTAAGCTACATAATGCTGATCCAAATCTATTTAAGTCCTTAATTCCCCTATCTATCCAACATATCTGCTTTACAGCATTGTCCCTAACCACTTTGCTTTACAGTATTATGCCTAACCACTTATGCACCAAGTCTTTTAAAAGAAAAAAAAAACATGCTCAACATGAACCCTCCAACATGTCTATATTCCAAAGAGAAAATATTCTGCAACTAAATTACAGAGCTATTTCCAGGTATATACACACACTTCACCAATAAATTGCCAAATCATAGTACTCAAACATACAGTAAGTATGTCACAGCACAGAGGCAGTATGGTGTAAACAGGATTAGTGAGCAGTACACGTTTAGATTCCATCCAGCACAAAAGGCTTAGAGGACAGGAAAAATCCCTAGAATGGCATTATGAAAATAGACCTCCATGCAGACATGTACCGAAGCACAGACTACAATAGAATACAATAGAAGCGTTGGCTCATTAGTTAAAGCATAGATCAGACAAACAGGAGTATAAGGTTTATCACAGTGCATGGATTAGGATTAAGTCCTATACAGTTGTAAACTGCAGAGGTGTCACTCACTTTATGGCTCTTCTAAGAATAAACAAAACTAGAAGGGAAATGAATATGCACAAGCATGAGGGAACTAGTATTATTATATTTATATGTGGAGTAAAAAAAATCAGTAACGCTCACTGCATAATATGCAATAAGTATAATGCTTCAACTGTCCAGAACAAACTGCATAATTAAAAGCAAACACCAGTTAAGGTATTAACACAAGCCAAAGAGTTACATGAAAAGCATTCCCTCTTAGAATTTGGATGGACAAAGAATATCTAGCAGCAGGCTAAACCTCCCAGGCAATCCCTGAGTCAGACCTGAATCTGCTCACTGGCAAGCAAGACACCGCGGGGGGACCTTATCTGCTCTTCCAAAGATGACAGATTGAAAGATTTTGCTTTGAAGGGTAAAAACAGAAGGATGGATTACTTTGCATTACAGACTTTTTATTCTACTTTGTACAGCACTTCAAAATGCAATATGACAGGGCAATTCTCTTGCTCTTAACTATAAAAAAAAAAAAAAAGTGTTTAACCAGCCACAATCACTAAAATTTCCATTAAAAAAAGGAGCACCGTCTTAATGCTGTACTTATTCTAACAGAGATATCAAAATATACCATACCAGCATATTCAACAAACATTCATCTCATTTTATCTTCTTTGATCTCAATATCACTGACTGACAAATTTATTGGCAGCGAAAAGAAGAAAAAAAAAAGCATGGTAAGATATAAATATATATGCACATAGTTTAGTAAAGCGAGTCGTGCAAGGCAAAGGCTTAAAAAAAATCGACCTGTTTAAAGATAGGCGAATTGCTTAATTGCAAGAAAAAATTTCTGCATTTAAGTTAATAACTTGATTGCAATATTTGATTTCAAGCACTTTCCATCCAAAAGGTGTTTTTAGGTGTTTCACTAAGGCAACAAAACACCTCATGTGACTAAGTTGTTAAAGGAACAGCTCAGCATAAAAATAAAAACTTGATAAATAGGCAGTGCAAAATAAAAAATGTTTCTAATATAGTTAACCAAAAACGTAATCTATAACGGCTGGAGTGACTGGATGTCTAACATAATATCAAGAACACAACTTCCTGCTTGTCAGCTCTCTAAAAGGGGTCACATGGGACATAACTGTTTAGTGAGTTTGCAATTGATCCTTCACATTCAGCTCAGATTCAAAAACAAACAGTTACGACCCATGTGGTCCCCCCTCAAGTCTCAATATCAAGCATGATCAATTGTTTGGCCATTGGGCAATCACATCATAATTGCTGTGGTGCAGACCTCGATCATACAGGAAAATCAAACCTGCCCAATAGACATCTGGCTGATTTTCAGCTTGATATAACAGGTGGACACTTCACATGGTTCCATAAAAGAGCAGATGCCCCTAATTTTTTACTTACCCCTCGGTGCAAATTCAGGCATTGAGTTCACGGGTGCCATCTTATTCTCTTCGGTAATTTCGGAATGAGACCGGCGGAGCGGCACATGTGCAGTTGGAGCAAATTTCTGTTTTGCGACAACTGTGAATGGAATGCGCTGAAACTCACGGAAATTGCCAAAGACTACCAAAGCGGCTGAAGATGGTGATGTGAACTCGGGTGCCTGAATCTGCCCCTAGGGGTAAGTAAAACGTTAGGTGCATTAGCCCGGGGTAACACTTAGGCTGGGGGGAGGGGGGGGTCGATGTAGGGTAGGGTTTTTTTGACTTTTGGGTTTGCTTCTCCTTGAAAGAACTTCAAATTGACAATGTGAAGTAATGTTGTACCCGAATGCACAGTGAAGGGAGGTTGAAAATCGGGAGGGGGGCCCTGGTGGACGCAAAAGGGTGTTGTGCGTCACACCACCTGTTGGCCCCCAATGTGCCAGTCTAATAGATCTATAGCTTCTTGGGGTAGCTATAGATCTATGCTTGATTACCTATTTGTAGTCAAATCTGCACCCTTAGACTGGGGTGAACCGAGACTCTTCACTTATCTTTGTTTGCTTTTCAATTGGTACACTAGGATAGAGCCTCTACTTGATTTTTTTTCCTTTGGCATACTCTACCATTTTTCTATTGTCCAACCATATGGTATAAATACTTCTAGTTTGCTACTGTAAGCATGTATCCCCATACACATAAGGACTTTCTTTATACAAGAAGTCAAATATGAAAAGTTACCTTTGCAACAAACTGCTTGTCCTTCTGATCCAGATTGGCGGTGGGTGCAACATAATCTCTCCAAATTCGTGTCTTGTGTTCCTTGGCAAAACTGAGAAATTTTTTTAAAAAGCATTAAGTTTTTGATGTTACTGGTAATTTAAATATAAAGTTTGTATTTGTTTA
The DNA here is from genome assembly GCA_038501925.1 of Xenopus petersii. Taxonomy (NCBI): domain Eukaryota; kingdom Metazoa; phylum Chordata; class Amphibia; order Anura; family Pipidae; genus Xenopus; species Xenopus petersii. The sequence goes on from CM076677.1 coordinate 72,281,223, forward strand.
TTGAGCCCCCTACAAATAAATATCTTGGCAACAAGTGTCCTAATTTATATGAAAAATATTTAATTCTATAGCCCTGTAGAGATCTATAAAGGGCATTTGACCCCTTTTGTAAGAACTAAAACCGTTTTATTCCATACAGTGGATTTGTTTTCTGTTATGTACTTATCTGCCTTTCTGCCCTAGCCAACTCAAATGGATAACCCATGGCTACACAACAGCTTATTTTTGTAAACTGTAGAGGTGATTCTGAAGTAAACACACTGACAGTAAACACAGTGGGGCTCATTTATTAACGCAGCGCAGCGCATAAGTGGACGCAAAAGATTGTCTGCGACATCACGAGTGTGATCGCTAATATATTTGCGTGATATTGCGCATAACACAGAGCTTTTGCGATGGTTTTGTTTATGCGCATTGCGCAAAAGATTGGGCATTTATGTCGCAAACGATGCCGTGGTTGTTAGGGGCGTGGCTGTGGGCGTGGCTACAATGCGCTTGCACTGCGGCCGTCGCAGATTTGCGTCTGTATATGTGCAAAACTGCACCCGGTCAACAGCACCACAATTTTTACGACTGCCTGTTTGTGGCGTAATAGTAACGCTCTTCAAAATGCGCATTCCTGCCCAGCTGCGCTAGCAGAGCCACACTGCTAAACTGGGTTCTGGCAAATACAATGGTGCTGCTGTTGGTGGGGATGTTTGTTAACTCAAAGTTTACTCAAAGATGAACAACCCCTGTAAAGTGCATATTAACCACGCCTTCCACCCAACATGTTTATATTGACCAAGGTTCCTTTAAGGGTATCAGGTAGGCTAAACACCTTTGCAACCAGATGCGTCTAAGTGAACGCAATATGCGCAATATGTGACGCAACTAATTAAAGCAGCGCATTCATACATGAGCACAACTAATCCTTACCTTTGCGGTATCTTCCTGTGCGCACAATTTATTATAAGCACTGCGACAGCTGATACGCAGTTTCACACGTCGCACCTGTCTGTGTCTACATTAGCGCACAAAATTGCACTGTTAAGGTATCGTGCGCTACATTATTAAATACTCGCATGCGCTGGGCAAATGTCAGGCCACTGCGCTCTTTTTAGCACTGCGCTGCGTTAATAAATGAGCCCCAGTGACAGTAACAGTACATATATTTGACAGTACATATGATAATTTAAGTAAGCTACTTTGGAGGATTTTCTATTACATGATACTAATGGGGAAAATTTTTTAATGACATTTTATGGATGTTATCCAAAGGTTCCATTTTTTTGCAGGAGGTTAAAGTCCCGCAACTAGCTTTTTTTCCTGCCATAGTAAACACCAATCCAGCCTCCATGTGTATACATTAACAAAACCGTTATGGCAAGTCAACTAAGGTGGGAAATCTTTAAAGTACTGATCATTAAGAGCAGTAACTCCATAAGTTTATTTTTTTACTTGTGACTGAACAATGAATACCACTTTGTTCTTTGAGTTCCACGCAGCCATCTTCCAGGTCTTCGTCAAGTTGAGTGGGAAATCGTGATGTCAGCGCATGTGCAGTGGGAGCAATTTGCCAGCTTGTGACAACTGCGCATGCGCCAAAACTGACTAAAGTTGCCGAAGCGCCGGAAGAAGACGAAGACCCGGAAGATGGCTGCGTGGAACTCTGATGCCAGAAACTGCAACGAGAGGTAAGTATAAAGTATAAATAGTATATATAAAAAATAGTATATAAAAAGTATGGGGCATTTTCCCGGGGGGGCAGTTAGGGTGGGGGGAGGAGGGAGGCGGTCTAAGTGGGGGGTATGCGTTTGTTTCTTAATGGGTTGAATTCTCCTTTAAACAGCCTTGAAGATTCCAGAATGTGATGTAATTACTTGTAGAAGGTTCCGATTACCCAAATGTCATAATTATTAGTTAAAATGGAGTGCACCTATTGCTGTATTTAAGGACCTACCTTAAATCCTTCCTGTTTGCATAGGTGTATGTAAACTCTTGTGCATGCGTGTACATTTTAACAATAGAAAATCTATATTACCGAAAGCACACAAATTAAAAAAACAATTTTGAAGATATCAGGAAATCCCATCTTACTAAAGCCACAAAACACCTGCTTCCCAACACAGGGGCTCAGGTGCTTTTATTTATCACTTGTAATTTGGTACCTTATTCTTCTCTGTATTTACCTGCTTAATTGACTTTATAACACTCAGCAGTTCCATGAATACTTACAAAAAAATATCAGGATATTATGGCAAAGCCATAAACCAAAATCCCCAGTGCAGGGATGTGTTCAAACTAAAGATATTTTGCAGTTGTGCTTTGTGTTTATTGCATGGGTGATAGAACACCATAATAAATAAAAATGACCTATTGCCACTAGCATCAACAAGGATTCCTTTTTTGAAGAACTAAAAAAACATTTTGTTTAGTCAGATAAATAAAAGCTCAAGGATTTTGTCAAGAGGTGTAATGACAATGCCACTAATGGGCACACTAGAAAGCAAATTAAAAAGATTATGGAACCAGGATTTGTGAATCCCTGACAAATATGGCAGAACCACATCTCAATGTTTTAACTAGTGATATGTCTGGGTAAGCTGGAAGCTGTAATACAGCAAGACGTGCTTTGTAGCTCAGGCTTCTTTACACAATAACAGATTGCTTAAAGTAAATGGATTCATGATTTCCTGAGGTCTGGCATGGTACGGCGAGATTGACAAATTATTCTAAGCCTGAGAACTATTGGACTGTTCGTCACATCACTGGTGGGATAGCTTTTGGACTGGGCAATATGGGAGAAGATGTAGCCAGGTGGCCCATGATGTACTATATGGTAGGAGTAACAAAACAACCACTTGTAAAAAAAAAATAATTAAAAATTATTCTTCCAACACAAACAGAAATTCCAAGTTTAAACCAATAAGCAAATTGTCAGGGCATTCAATACATGGCCAATATTTCCGTTGTTTACTCACAGGATTTACTTCAGGTATTACCTGAATACCAATGGGCCATTCCTGTTCCACCGCCCTTGATGGGCTCTCTCTATCCCCACCTGCCTTCAGCAACCCAATGCTCCTCGCTGGTATCCCCTTGCTATTCTGGACAGGATTGTTACGATGGCCACAGTCCATCCTGTTCACGGTGACTGTGTCCCTGAATGCTAGAGAGTTTACCGGAACGCTAGTTCCACTTAACTGCTGGCTGGGGCTCTTATCGGTCCTTGCTACCTTTTTCCATCTACTTTGTACACCTACGGCACAGTATTATATAAATCTCCTAACTCTGGCTGAACCTGCCACTTAACTTCAGGGCTGGGCTCTTCTTCCTGCAGCAGATGTTCTTCACTAGACCACACCTGCCTACGAACTGCCACACCCTTTGTTTCTTGCTGCTACTTATACTTTTTCATCCCACTAGCTCCCTCTAGTGGCCAGGGTAAAAAATACATTACTACACAAGTAATAGAACACTACTGCCCTCTTGTGGCCAAACCCTTAAAGTACACTTTTTCAAACAATTTACAACATTCAAAAGCCACATACAAATATAACAGGCATTTTCAAATTTACATTGTCATACATTGCACTTTTCCACATTACTACATCTTCACCCATCTTACAAAAATACTTGTTTTACTCTCCTGTTTAAACCTGTCAAGACAGATTTTTCTTAGGCATTGCAACAACATATTAATTGGTGTAGGGCATCTGCACAGTGTAGGTTTAAAACCAGTAACTCACCGTTCAGCAGCGCGCAGCTTTTCAGATCCTTGGGTGTAGATTGCAATAGACCAGTCAACACAACGGGCAAAACCTTCTTTCAGCAGAAGTTCTGTTATGTTGCCATTCTGAAATTGAAATAGGGTTTAGCTAAATATTTAAGAACCATGGTATAGGGATGACACACATACAGAGTAAAAAGATGCAAATTTTCAGTTTAGTAACTTTTACATGCATTTGACACACTATGCCCTTAGCACATGTAAACTACATACACATTTTCCAGTTTCCCAGTATATGAAGAAACTGCCAATTATCAGTATTTGTATTTTGCAATCACCCAAAGTTTGGCTATTCGTAAGCCTATCATTTTACTTAAAATTGTATTGCTTAAAAACCTTTTAACAATAGCAGTAAGCATAATTTTTGATTTAGCCATCTTCTGAATCCTCAAAAAAGTTTGAAGGAGACAAAGGCACAACCCAGCAATGTTTTGAAAAAACTGGCATGTCGTATTTGTCAATATGAAGGGTCTGGACATGTGCTATATTAATTGGTTGCACAGATGTCTAAGTAAATCTTAAGGAGGGACCTTGTCCTGTTAAATATGAGAAAGTTAATCCACATACAGGGTGTAGGATGGTGCCCAAGACATTTTGATTGTGGCAGCTCTCCAAGATTATTTGCACATCTCTCTGCAGCAATCGTGACTCTGTGAAAAACTTTGCTTCTGCTGCAAAAGGCTCTGGAGTCTCTGTACCATCTGCTTCCCTCTTGAAGGTTGGGCACTGTAACCAAAAAGTAACCTCAAAATCAGAAAGAAAAAGGACATTTTTGGAGTAGTGAACTGGTAATAATATTAGGTAACGTGGCTAACAAAGAATGTAGAAAAATCGAGAGCACCACAAATGAAGTGATTTGCACCACTGGAAAAAAGGAGCTGAAAATGAGAAAATAAATAATTGTACCTACTTATAAATGAGTAGTTACTTGGCACTAGGGCTGATCTTATATTAACATTTATCAAATCCTCAAATATTACGAGAGAGAGAGAGAGAGAGAGAGAGAGAGAGAGAGAGAGAGACCCTGCATGAAACTGAGAAATAAAACGTGAACACGTTTAATTATGAAATATCCAACAGTAACCAAATAAACCAAGTCCGTCTGAAGATGATGGCTTCACACATAGTATTGGCGAGACAGCTACCCAACTAGTTAAAAGTGTTGTTCACCTACCAAAAATTCAGTTCAGTTTTTTCAGATTTTTTCCCAGAAATAAAGACTTTTTTCAGTTTCTTTCCATTATTTATTTTTTACTGTTGTCCAAAATTTAAGTTTAAAGTTGAATGTTCCTGTCTCTGGTGTTTGTGTCTGGCAGCTCAGTAATTTAGGCGTCGACGCTAAACTATTTTGCTACATTTAGTTGATACATTTCTCAGCAGCATCCCTGGAGTATTAGCAACTATTGTATCAATTCTAACAACTGCCTTTAATGAAACCCAGAGATTATGTTCAGCAGGAACAAAGATAAGAAATGTATCAATTAAATGTATCAGGTTACAACAGTTTACAGAGTCGGCGAAACCCCCTCGCAGAGCTGCTTTAGAAGGTGAAAAATTACACTTTACACTTCAATATTAGAAAAACCTCAACAATTAGAAAATAGAAAGTAATTAAAAAAAGTCGTTATTTCTGATGATCTATCTGAAAACAACTATTTGTTTGAAGGTAAACAACTCATTTAACCCCCTTATCAAATTGATAAGATTGCAGATACAATATACAAGAAGTAAAGCAAGACTTAACTTCATAAAATGAAGATTGGATATGCTTTCCCATAAATAGCCCGATATCTCACCTTTATTCCAGACAGCATGACTGTTACAATATAGCAATCAGGAAGCAGCAGAGCTCGAACCACACTACCGTCTCTCACATGCTCAATGATGGCTGCAAAATAAGGAGGTACTTTAACTAGTAGTAGATAAACATTCCCTCTTTTTACAGATCTCTGCTGCAGGGTAAAAAGATTACTGAACTTAATGGGCAAGTGCATAAAGTTAGGCACCGACTGTTCTGAAAGTTTAAGTCAATGGATAGAGGGATTCACCCTGTAGCCTAACCAATACCCATGCAGCTTTACCAGGACTTAAGCTCTTGATTAATTAATATTAATATATTATCTAATATTGCTTTAGTACAGTTCAGTGTAAAAATAAAACCTGGGTAAATAGATAAGCTGTGCAATAAAATGTTTCAAATAGTTAGCCAAAAATGGCATCTGTAAAGGCTGGAGTTAGCTGATGTTTAACATAATAGCCAGAACACTACTTCCTGCTGTTCAGCTCTCTAACTCCTGAGTTAGTCAGCGATTTGAAGGAGAGGGCCTATGGGACATAACTTCAGTGAGTTTGCAATTGATTCAGCTCAGATTCAAAAGCAAACAGTTAAGGCTCATGTGGCCCTCCCTCAAGACACTGATTGGTTACTGCCCGTTAACCAATCAATGGAAACCAAGAGCGCTGAAAAGCAATAAGTAGTTTTCTGGCTATTATGTTAGACATCTAGTCACTCAAGCCTTTATACATTACATGTCTGCAACTATATAACGAACATTTTTTATTTTTCATAGCCTATTTACCCAGTTTTTATTTTTATGATGAACAATTCCTTTAATAACCTTTGTATCTGATGGACTAGCTTACCTGCTGATGTGTGCGCCCAAGGCAGAGATTTGCTAAGTGGATAAAGATGGCTTTTTGTCAAGTTAAGCACATAACCCCATTCCCAAAACAAATATACAGAATGCCTTCTTCCCATCAGACTAGTTAACCCTATAACAATTTCAACTGTCCCATATTTCCCTTTTTCAAGTAACGTAACCCTCCCAGTCTCTAGATTTGTATATTTGCCATCAAAATATTTGTAGGTGTACTGCATGTGATACTTTTACCTACTGCTGAGCATTAAAGTTATTAAGCAGGTAAAATGCAGTATGGTGGCAGAAAAGTTGCAATATCCAACTAACTATGAATGCAAAGCTATGAATACAAAGCCCACTGAAAAAGTTTGTTGCACATGCCAATGCAGATACCTATCTTACCATTAACAGGCTTTTGATGCATGGAGTCCACAAAGTGTCTGGGGTTTTCTATTGTGTATTTAATGTCTCGTACAGTTTGAGACCCAGTTCCTTCACTCCAAACTCCCTTCTTTGCTGATCTTGCTTGTTCTTCAAGTTCTGCCAGTCTGCTTTGCTCAGGACTGAAGTATGAAAATGGGTTCTCATGTCATTTTATCAGAACAGATATTATTGAGAATTACTTGTCACTGTTTATTTACAGATTAATTTGGACATAGCGAACATGAGCAGAATGTGCACAATTTTTTTAAATACTTGCCCTAGATAATCTTGCAAGACAGTTTATACTGATACAGGTATGGGACCTATAATCCAGAATGCTCGGGACCTGGTGTTTTCTGGTTAACAGATCTTTCCGTAATTTGGATTGTCATACCACAAGACTAGTAGAAAACCATGTAAGCATTAAATAAACCCAATAGGCTGGTTTTGCTTACAATAAAGATTAATTGTATCTTAGTTTGGATCAAGTACAAGGTACTGTTTTATTATTACAGAGAAAAAGGAAATTATTTTTAAAGATTTGGATTATTCTGATAAAATGGAGTCTACGGGAGACAGCCATTCCATAATTCGGAGCAGGTTTCCGGAAACCGGATCCCATACCTGTACAATGAAAAGCAAGTTGTTGCAAAAACACACATTCTATCTTTACTCAAGTATATCTTGCTCCCATTTGATCTATAGATATCATTTCCAATGAGCTATACACCAAGGAAAATATATTTATACTAGTTAATATATAAAGCAATTTATATTTACACAACCTTATGGGCAGACGAATGTTTTTAAAGTGCAGCTATAAGGTAGTTCAATAGCTATTGCCAGGTAGGCCTATGGCAAGAGGTTTTCAGTTAATCAGGTATGGTAGATAAACAGGATAGAATGGTGTAAGTAGGGCTTAACGAATATAATTCCCTTAAATATACAGTAAAGTTTAAAATCATGACTTGCGTACCAGAGTTTGTTCTCATAACTACCATTTTAATAAAAACAATCTTGGTACATTTCTTCAGCTGGGGTGTTCTTTACAAATAGCAATTTATGCCCTAAAGGGATTCTGCTGCTATAATCTATGCAAACAGCAGCAGAGGCACACAATACAATCTTCCACAAACAAAAAGAAATGTTTTGTTATTTTCCGAAGTAAAAAGAAGTTAAAATAACCTCTGCAGGGAACATGAAATCTATAACAACATATTTGCTGAATTATTTAGACTAGAAGTTATTAAAAGAAAAAGCGTTGTGCAAAAGGTTTGCCATTCTGCCAAAGACCTTCTCCAAACATACTTTTAGTCATTGCAGCCAGAATTTAGTCTTTTCATCAAACCAGACCTATTGGAAGCAAAATGTCTAACTAAATGTTGTATTGCATAACTGAAATATGTACTTTTGTGAAGAGATTTCAGGTTCATGTTTAAGGATTCCCATAGACCAATGGGTGAAAAAATTGTCCCGTTAAAAAAAAAAAGGTCGTCCATAGACTTCAATGCATTTTGGCGAATTTATGCAGTTTTGTGAATTTATGGTGAAGGAAAAGAGGTCAAATTCGCCCATCACTAATGACCCATTACAGAGTTGTTGGTGCATGTATTAAGCATCCACCAAACCTTCCCGCAAGTCATTGACTGTTCCCCTTACCTTCCATTTGTTAATAGAAATGGTATGACCCCCAATACTTTAAGGGTAAGGGCACACGGGGAGATTCATCGCCCTGGCGACAAATCGCCTCTTCTTCGGGGCGACAATCTCCCAGAACTGCCTTCCCCTACCTTCCCACCTGCTATAATGAAAAAAAATCGCCAGTGGTATGGCACTCGTGGCGCTTCTATTTCCAAGGTTGCCGATAGTTTCCTCATGCGGCAACTTCAGAAAACAAAGATGCGCGAGTGCCATACCACTGGCGATTTTTCCATTATAGCTGGCAGGAAGGTAGGGGAAGACAGTTCGGGAAATCTTCGCAACTCAGAAGGGGCGATTTGTCAATGGGGCGACTAATCTCCCTGTGTGCCCTTACTCTTAAAGGGATACTGTCATGAAAAAATTCTGCACTGAAATCCATTTATCAAAAGAGCAAACAGATTTTTTTATATTAAATTTTGAAACCTGACATGGGGCATTTTGTCAGTTTCCCAGCTGCCCCAGTCATGTGACTTGTGTCTGCACTTTAGGATGGAATTACTTTCTGGCAGGCTGTTATTTCTCCTACTTAATGTAACAATGTGTCTCAGTGGGAATTGGCTCAGTGGGACTTGTTCTTATATCTTCCAGGGAGCTGCTATCTCATTACCTTCTCATTGTTCTTTTGTTAGGCTGCTGGGGGGGGGGGGAAAGGGGGGCGATATCACTCCAACTTGCAGTAAAGAGTGATTGAAGTTTATCAGAGCACAAGTCACATGACTGGAGGCAGCTGGAAAATTGACACTGTCTAGCCCCATGTCAGATTTCAAAATTGAATATAACAAAATCTGCTCTTTTGAAAAATGGATTTCAGTGCAGAATTCTGCTGGAGCAGCACTATTAACTGATGCGGTTTCAAAAAAACATGTTTTCCCTTGACAGTATCTCTTTAAATCATTCAATTTTCAGATCCACACATCCGTGTGGAGGATATTCAGTAATCTGAGAGCTGCTGTTGGCTGACCTTGGCTGTTGGGTTTTAAAGGGGCTGTCCACCATCCAAACACTTTCAATTCAGTTGTTTTGAGATTGTTCATCATTAACAGTTTTTTTTTTTTTTTTCAATTATTTTCCATCTTTTATTTTTCCTGACTCTGGTGTTTCAGTCTGGCAGCTCAGTTATCCAGGAGCAGATTCATCTAGTGGACACATCTAGTGGACACATCTAGTGGACACATCTAGTGGACACATCTAGTGGACACATCTAGTGGACACATCTAGTGGACACATCTAGTGGACACATCTAGTGGACACATCTAGTGGACACATCTAGTGGACACATCTAGTGGACACATCTAGTGGACACATCTAGTGGACACATCTAGTGGACACATCTAGGTGATTTTGCAATAATTATGCATTACTATCTGTATAATTATATGTATGCAGACATAAGGTAACCAAGGATTCCAGAAAACTGCATTGTGTTAGTCACAGTAGCAAGTGCTGTCCAAGCTTGTCAGTAATGAAACAGTTGCTTCCTAAAAGCTGTCACAAAGAGCAGAAGACTGCCTGTATGTGCTCTGTAGGGACCTTTCTATGTACTGTAACAGCCCATGAAATCACTATCATTACAGTGGAGAGACTGCCTCAAGAATATTAAAAAGGATGGTCAGACAGCATGTCATGCCTCCAGCATAAGCTGTCACCATACTGTTGTATTTCACTGCTCCTTTGACCACTCCCTCCGCTGGACACTTGCTGTAATTGCGCAAGGCCACTTCCTGTATTTGTTCTGCACCTCCACATGGCTTATAGCAGAACTGCATTTGAACTAATCAGGCTACCATACTCCCAACATGTGACCTAAAACAGTGCCTTGTGGGAGCTAGGACTCCATGTTACAGTCCATGCTGTGGAAGAAGCACACCGTTTCATCTTTTCCTCATGGTAGCATCGTTGGTAAGCAAATTGTTGCACCAAATCACCTCCACAGCTGCCAGCACCCCAAGAGAGACATTGCTGCAGAGACATTTCATGCCAGTCAGTGCTTTGATGCTGTAGTTATGTTAATTTTTACAAGTTTTATATAGTTAATTGCAAAACATACTTATTCAATATTCTGTTGTATTACAGTTTCACCTCTCCACTCAGCTCTTTATCTATTCCACTTGCCTATCCAGTAAAATCTACAGACTCCAAGCTCAGACTCTTTATTGGATTGTGGAGAGGTTTATGCATGTGGAACTATACACTGCCCCAGGGTAATACATAGAGAGGACAGAACACAGCAAATGGTTTGGTATACCAAACAGTTCTTCACATTATAGTCCATTATCTATTCCTACAAAAACTCTGCTACAGATTGTTACATTACCCAGGAAGGTCCAGTATATTGCCATTTTCCTGCTGTTTGGTGTAGGCAAAAGTCATGATCCATTTCTGGTTTTTATACTTGTCAACTCACCAGGTCTATGTCACTGGCAGCCCAACATGTATTCATGCAACCCACTAATACATTTGAATCAACATTTGGAAACAAACTGATCTACAGTTCTAACTATGCAGTGAAATGATATCCAAAGAAGCCAATTAGCCAATTATGCAATTACTTTTGTCTTTTAACTGCAGTTTCTCTCAGTCAAGCATCTCCTACAGCCAAATGTCTACTTATTAACACTGTTAGAAGTATCTCAAGTACATTACTGCTGAATGACATTACCGTACAATTTGTGTGTGGAGAAATAACCCTAAGGCAAAACAGACCAAACAAGTTAAATTGCAGTTGACAAGGGGTTAAAGGAATTGTTCAGTGTAAAAATAAAAACTGGGTAGTTAGGCAAAAATTTAATGTATAAAGGCTGGAGTGACTGGATGTGTAACATAATAACCAGAACACTACTTTCTGCTTTTCAGCTCTCTGTTTACACCGACTGGTTACCAGGCAGTAACCAGAGACTTGAGGGGGGGCCACATGGGTCATATCTGTTGCTTTTGAATCTGAGCTGAATGCTGAGGATCAATTGCAAACTCACTGAACAGAAATGTACCATGTGGCCCCCCTTCAAGTTGCTGACTAGCTCAAGAGCTATAGAGCTGAAAAGCAGGAAGTAGTGTTCTGGTTATTATGTAACACATCCAGTCACTCCAGCCTTTATACATTACATTTTTGGCTAACTATATTAGTAACATTTTTTATTTTGCACAGTTTTTATTTTCACACTGAACTGTTCCTTTAATGAGACAATGAAATAACTGTCCTGTCTTGCAGGAGTTGCATATTTTTGCACTTTTTGTCTATTGTACATCTATGTTGTGTGTAGCACCATGGTCCTAGAGGAACGTTGTTTCATTTCACTGTGTACTGTACAAACGTATATGGATGAAATGACAAACTCACTCTTGGCTCTTGAAAACACAACTCTCTATTTAAAAGGCCATATCATGTCTTGTTTATTTTACAGATACATTTAGCTGCTAAATATTATGCCATTTAAAGTAAAAAAAAATGTTGGGCAGCACAGTGGCTCAGCAGTAAGCACTTCTGCCTTGCAGTGATGTGGTCCTGAGGTAAATAGTTTGAGCACTAGATTGTAAGCTCCTCTGGGTCAGAGTCTGATGTGAATGATTAACCTCTAGAAAGCATTGCTTACATGTGGCAATATTTTATTTGCCATTTATAGAAAGAGTTTACAGTGCTGAAACAAGATACTTAAGGTAGCAGTCAGGATTTACACAAATACATTAGACTGCTAGATGAGATGTATATACTTTATATACTTTGTAATAGGCAAAATGAGAGATTATATAATCTATTATATAAATAATAGATTCACCATCTATTACAGTTGTGAAAACTGTTTGTTAAAAGCAGCACAGATTTAAAGAACCATGGATAATTATAAAAAAACTGCCAATGGTTACTTTAACCATAAACCAACATTTATTAATTCAATAAAAATCAAAAATGTACAATACAAACAAAATATATTCTTCTTATTAATTTTATCCTACACTAAACCTAGCTGACACAAACGGTCTATATTTTGCAATTTTGGCTGTTAGTGTACTACACTGCTATGTGGATATATGAGCCAAATCAGTCTTGTACTAGCAATGTAGTAAACTAAAGGAGGCCATTACACAGCGAGATCTGCTTATTTGGCGATGTCGCCCGATGTCCCCACACACAGGCCGACATGGTCTGTCAGCAGCTTTTATCGTGTATGGGGGCCTTAAGGGTTAGGAGGCACTATAAATGATCAAACGAAAAAACATTAGACCACATGTCCAACCAATGACAATTATGTGGTACTTGACTGCAATGCTAATGAAAGAAAAACATGGCACTCTGATGGAGGATTACAGCATAAGCCACTATACAATGAAATAGGCTGCTAAATTTAACTTGGATAACATTTTAATGGGCGATTTTAGAAGTTAGCACACATTAAAAAGTTTTGTTTTATTCTCAGGTAAAGCCAACTAAAATGGTGAAATTAATTCAGCCACCTATCATGGCGGAATTAATTCATAGTTATATGTGGACATAATCAAAAAACAACTGAAGTGTGAGTCAGGTGTCCTGATAGCTAGAATACCTGTCCTACAACTCCCAGCAACCCAGTTCAGAACGCCATCAACAGTGCTGGTGATAGCTTAACACTAGTTCCCCATAGCTTAAAACATAACTTTTAATAACTTATTAGTTAAAAACCACACACACCCTTAGTGTGCCAAGCTTCCCACGACCAAACAAAACCCACTGCGTTACCTACGTCAGAGCTGGACAGTGTCCTTAAAAAACATTCACTAAAATTGCCCAGGTGGACGAGTGGATGGTCTCGTGCCAACTTGCAGCGTGACCAGATACACCAAAGTGTTCCTAAAAGGAAAGTCTACTCCATTCAGGACTGTAACCCCCTCCCTTCCATTTTTCCAGGAGTACCTGCCTATCTACGTAGGGAGCGGTCAGAGCTACTCTCACCACCGTCCACCTATGCTGCCCTACGCGTTTCACCGACTCAGCGGCTTCTTCAGGGGCATAGGTGGCGCATGGTCGTGGTCCACAAGTTTAAATAGCCATAATTGGTACAGCGTGCTTCCGGTAATACGTCACTTCCGGTTTTGCGGTTCAGCGTGATTGCGCATTCGTGTTTTCTTTTTGAGATTCTAGCGCTTCTGCGCCTGCGTGTTTTCCTTTGGCGAATAACGCTTAGGCTTGATTGTGCCTGTGCATAACCTAGTGTCACTTGTGATTATACTTATGTCCTATATTTAGGATTGTTATACCATTTATGCCATTAGGTCCTAATTAGTGTAGCTTTCACTTGCCAGTTTTAAAGATGAATATTCTAATCATTATCAATAACAGGCTGCTTCTAAAGTTATGTTTTAAGCTATGGGGAACTGGTGTTAAGCTATCACTAGCACTGTTGATGGTGGTCTGAACTGGGTTGCTGGGAGTTGTAGGACAGGTACTCTGGCTATCAGGACACCTGACTCACACTTCAGTTGTTTTTTGATTGTGATATATTGTATTCAACCTTGTAGACCAGACATCAAGCAAACATTGGTGCGTAGTGGATGCTGAATTGAACAATTGATAATTATATGTGGACATCTCACAATATTATCCAGTGTTTGTGTACACAGTGTTGTTCAGCCTCAGAAGCAAGCCTCCCAATGTGCTCCGAACTACAATATTTATAAGGACACATGCTTACGTGTTAGCTCGTACTCCTTCGCGTCGTGAGGCCAGTCCTTCAGCAACAAGTGACTCAGCAATGTTCTCTCCACTGGTATCTGAACAGAAAATGAAGTCCTTAAACATAAGATGCACTTAAAGACCAGCATATACAAGACATATAACAATGGCTTCAGTATAAACTCTGTCTCCTAGTATATGCTTTTCTAACAACAGCCATTAAGTCAATGGCATGTCAAATTTAGCAAATTCAGCTTCCTTTGAACTATCCTACTACTAGCTGCAGACCAGCAGGGTTTTTAAAGATGAGCAGAAAAAAGGATAAGTCCATTACTGCCAAGAAATCCTACACTAATAACCTCCCATGACACATTGTGGTTAAAGAGAGCCTGGTTAGAAATCCATAAAAAAAATCAATTACACTAATCCAAGTACACACTACAATTAAACCAAACTGTTCAGTCATTGTGAATAATCAACAGCAACATGTACTGCTAATATGTCAGATAGAAAAACGCTGATTGGCTTTAAATACTTAATACTACCAGTGGGATTGGGGGAAAAGGCTGCTTCTTTGATAAATGGATTACTGGAATAGAGCTTTACAGCGCACTATCCGCCCATAAATAATCTTCAAAAAAGTATGAGATTTAATGTTTTAAAGCTCTTATTTATATATTTTAAAAGCACTCACTGTAGATTTTCCAACATAATTCTTTTAACTAAGCCCTAACAGTTTTAAAAAGTTACTGATGTTTTGCATTTTGCCATTTATAAAGTCCAAAAGAAAAGATATTTTATTAAAAAAAATCTTTCAAAAATCATTTTAAAAAGATAAGTATACAGACCACACGGTATTCTGCCTAAAGAAGTACTAACCTTTTCCCAGGTAAACCATGCCATATTCTCTCCCCTGAGGAGTCTTGTATTCAACAGTGAAGCAAACCTCCTTCCCAATCAGCTTTTTCCTCAGGAACTCCCGGGCAGGAAATGCCCAAGGCTGCAATAGAAGATAATGAACAAGAGGGTTTTTAAGGCAGATGAAAATGTTATGTGAAAAGGTGTCCGTGGTCCAGCATATCTGTTTAGTAAATTGACAGATTTCTGCAAATATAAAATTATATATTAACACTGGTTCATTTGGTAATTACTCTTTAATAAGCCAGAAAAGTGATACAAATGCATGAAATTTTGATATATGCATGCAAGGGACACACAATGTGTATGTATAATTTCTGTAATTTGGGTCACATTACAGCTGTAAAACAAAAGATTTTTGCCTTCCGCTTGGATTTATACTTCATTTTTGGCAAGCATTGTCGAATAGAATGTGTGTGTTAAAGGGGATCCGTCACCCAAAAAAAAAAAGAAAAGTTTGAGAACCCCTCTTAATTCTTTGTTTATCATTGGCTGGGCTTTCAAAGTAGCAACCTCCTGTTAATATATAACATGCCTTATGGAAACAGTAGTATTTCAGCAGTGACAGTTTATTGGATTAACAGAAAATATGCAATATTCTTCATAAAAAAATTAAACAGGTGCATAAATGTGGACACCCCAACAGAGATATTACATCAATACTTAGTTGAGCCTCCTTTTGCAAATGTAACAGCCTCTAGACACCTCCTATAGCCTTTGATGAGTGTCTGGATTCTGGATGGCGGCATTTTTGACCATTCGTCCATACAAAATCTCTCCAGTTTAGTTAAATTTGATGGCTGCCGAGCATGAATAGCCTGCTTCAAATGATCCCATAGATTTTCAATGATATTCACGTCGGGGGATTGGGACGTCATTCCAGAATATTGTACTTCTCACTCTGCATAAATGCCTTTGTAGATTTCCAAGTGTGTTTAGGGTCATTGTCCAACCCCTGCGTAACTTCAACTTTGTGACGGATGCTTGAACATTATCCTGAAGAATTTGTAGATATTGGGTTGAATTCATCCAACCCTCGACTTTAACAAGGGCCCTAGTCCCTAAACTAGCCCCACAGCATGTTGGAACCTCCACCAAATTTGACAGTAGGTGGCAGGTGTTTTTCTTGGAATGCAGTGTTCTTCTGCCATGCAAAGCACTTTTTGTTATGACAAAATAACTAAATTTTTGTCTCATTAGTCCAAAGCACTTTGTTCCAAACTGACTGTGGCTCGTCTCAGTGAGCTTTTGCATACAAGCAACTGTTTGTGGTGTGAATGCAAAAAGGGCTTCTTTCTCATCACCCTGCCATACAGATGTTCTTTGTGCAAATTGAGCTGAATTGTGGAATGATGTACAGATACACCATCTGCAGCAAGATGTTCTTGCAGGTCTTTGGAGGTGATCTTTGGGTTGTCTGTAACCATCCTCACAATCCTCCGCATATGCCACTCCTATATTTTTCTTGGCCTGCCAGACCTGGGTTTTACAGCAACTGTGCCTGTGGCCTTCCATTTCCTGATTACATTCCTTATACTTGAAAAGGACAGTTTAAACCTCTGAGATAGCTTTTTGTAGCCTTCTCCTAAACAATCTTTGTTTTCAGAACTTTTGAGAGTTGCTTTGAGGATCCCATGCTGTCACTCTTCAGAGGAGATTCAAACAGAAGCACAACTTGCAATTGGCAACCTTAAACACATTTTCTCATGATTGGACACCTGCCTATGAAGTTAAAGGCTAAACAAGCTAATCCAACCAATTTGTTGTTGCCAGTAATCAGTATTGAGCAGTTACATGCATTCAAATTAGCAAAATTAAAAGGGTACCCACATTTTTGCACAGCCAGTTTTTCACAGATTTAATTTCATACAACTGAAAACTGCTTCACTAAAAATCTTTGTTTAGAAAACAACCCAGTACTGAGATGTTCCTTGGAAATGAAAGACATACCACTGGTATCTTTTTTGTTGAAAGGGGACTAAATTATTATGCAGGCTGAAAGGGGTTACCAAACTTTTTCTTATGACTGTACATATATAATGACAGTGGAAAAATTTAAACAATGCTCATTTTAGAACTGAACTGGCCGAACTGTGGTTAAGTTTTTATGTGTAGCCCATTCTATAAGAATATTTTTACATTCAGGAAAATGTGTTTTTGCAATGGACAGAAGAGGGCGCTGAAGTTACACCAAGACCGCAAGCTTTCCAGTGCCTTAAAACGAAAAACACTACAAAATTTGCCAACAATTACTTTAGCTGTATGTTCTGGTTAAATTCTAGTGACCATTTCCCTATGTAATAAGGGTGTAGGTTTACCACAGCTACAAAATGCAGATATAAGGGTACATATTTCAGAAAATTCAGTTTTACAAAGACACTGGTCCCGGGTATTAAAAAAACATCCAAAACAGAGATGTTTGTTTTCTTTGCTTGATTAAACACAATTGATTTTGGATAAGCAGCAGTTCTTGTCTTTCTTACAAATGACTTTCCTTAACAACTTAATTTTTTTTTACCTGCCGGGTGGATTTGGGATCACGCTTTCTAATTACGGCAATATATTTTCAGCTAGGTTAGTTTGCAGAATCTCGAGGTGTCATTACAGGATAAATCTAAATCTATAGTTTATACAAATAAGTTTGTAGGCAAAGATTCTGAGCTGCGCAACACTTAGCAGGCCACACTGGCCGAGGGGGTGGATAAACAAATTGATATATATTATACCAATTACAGTAGCGTCAGTTTGTTCTTGGATTACTTTGGTAACGATTCTACCCCCAGGAGGGCTGTGACTTGGGAGACCTTAAACCAAGAACAAAGTGCAATGTTTTATAGCCTCGTGTAAGGGGCACCAAAAGCCTGGCATGTTAAGTAAGGCTAGCAGTATCATACAAGCCCTGCAGAGAAGCCGGTCATGTATCTTAATTGACTGTTGAAGTCTTTGCAGCCAAGTGTACATGAAACAAACATAAAATTATATATTGTATGGAGCCAAAGGAACAATTCGGATCAAGTGGGAAATTTTGCACCTAATCAGTAACCTGTGGCAACCAGTCAAATTTTTGCTTTCATCGTTGACCTGCAGCTGCCTATAAAAAGCCAGTCACTGATTTGTTGTTACGGGTAACTGTTCAGGTGCAAATTTTCCCAGTGTTTATAAATGAGCCCAAATGACTTCTAAAAAAGTAGGTCAAAATGGTATTGTTAGAGGTTATTTGACTTACCTCATCAGGGGTGTCCTTTGAGTCTTGCTGAGATGCAGCAGCCCGGCGTGCAAGAGCTCCTGCACGGATATTACTGAGATTGATCTGCCTCTCTGGAGGTGGCCCTCCACGTGGTTGGCCCCGTACAATTATAGCACATCCCGAGAGCACCTGAAATTAGATTTGCAAAACCGGTTCAAAATGCTTTGTATAAAACATACATCAAACTTTCTTTGGATGAATTTAATTTGTTTTTGTACAGTATCACCATCACCTCATTAACATCCATTCTTAAGTCTGTTTTCAATATTTTCTGTGTTAAAACTGGGCACATGCATCATCGTGTTTTAACGTGTGTTAAACATGAAATGTACTACTACTGCATCAAATCTATGGTCAAGATGAAAGAGTAAAGTTTTTATTTTTATCTGGTAATCCGCTGGCCTGAAACTGCAGAGCATATTTCCTCCAAGCGATCCAACCAATTCACCAGTGACCTCTCCGGCTATGAGCAAGCAACGTCCTACCCCACTTTAAACAGCAGCTTGAATATCTAGTCATAATGATTGTTCTGACTCCATTTATTGGAGCTAAAGAGGTCTTCCATCCAAAAAATTTTAGTACAGATACGGGATCCATTATCTGGAAACCTGTTATCCAGAAAGTTCAGAATTACAGAAAGGCCATCTTCCATAGACTCAATTTTAAACGAAAAATCCAAAATTTTACAAATTATTTCCTTTATTTTTCTGTAATAAAACACTACCTTCTCCCAACCAAGATGCAATAAATCCTCATTGAAAGCAAAACCAGCCTATTAGTTTTATTTAATGTTTACATGATTTTCTGGTAGACTTCAGGTATGAAGATACAAATTACGGAAAGATGTGTTATCTGGAAAACCCCAGGTCCCGAGCATTATGGATAACAGGTCCCACACCTGAACAAAGTAATTCTAAGGGGTCCAATATACAATAATATTAAAATAAAAATGTATGTGTAAATGTGGTTGCTATCAAAACCAGTATCTGTCTGACTTTGATTCGACACTTAGTTTAAAAAAAAACAAAAAAAAAAAAAACACACAGCCGAGTACGACAGCGCATTATCAAAATATACATAAATGTACAATGATTCCACACAATTAACATTTCTTTCTTCTAGGGTGGAAATGCAGGACACAATGGTTATGAAGAACTCATCTTAAGGGAAATCCACAAAAACATTTTGAAAAGTTAACACAATTTCAAGCAACTTTGCAATATACATCAATTAAAAAATATGCAGACTTTTCACGATTTTTAGTGGTTTCTGACAGTTCCTTAAGCCTAGACCCCTGCTCACCTGCTGTTATCTCGGGCTACTATGCTGAGCTGGCTGACTACTGTTACTTTGTATCAACAGCCAGCTGTACTTAGCCTGCATTCTCCAAATACTCCAAATTCCGTGCACACTTGATTTCAATAAGGAACAGAACATCACAGTGCAATGCATTACGGGTTATGAAGTTCCCGCATGTGGTCTGTAAGCTGTGGAGAAGTTGTAACAATTTGTAACATCATGGTTTAGTCCCTCCTTCCCTGCCACGATTTCAAATGATGCAGAAAGAAAACTGTTAAACAGCTGGATTTCAGCATAGAAAATAGCATTTATTCATACTTTTTGAAGAAACCGATAACAGTGATGGGTATATTAGGGGTTTTTGTGTTATGTGGGTCTCTATCAAATTTTGGTTTGGAAGCTGGAGTTCCCCTTTAAGAATATTTCTCATAGCCTTGTAGTATCAAAATTTTATGGAATTGCACAGTTTTGTGGATTAAAATTGTAGTACTGAGTATGTAGCATGGTAAGCCAAACTCACCTATGGGAGTTTAAGAGCCAAGATTTGACAACCATTATCTAAGTTTTGAAGGCATACTACATTCTATCCTAAAATCCATAGTTGTGGATTTGTGGTACTACTTTGTGTGGCATAAGTTACTTGATTAATAATAAATGCATGCATGTCCTGCTCTTGGTAAAAAAAAAAAAAGCACACAATTCCAGTGTGTAAAAAAAATAACATGGCTTAAGACATAACAGTTTTAACAAGACTTCAATTAAACCACCATATTCAGCACCTAAAACCCAACTCCTACCCTTCCATACACAGGAAAAAACACAGGAAAAAAAAAGGAGGCAACTGTTTTAGTATGAGTGGTATTATTAGCAAGGAAATAAAGGTATTTGGGAAGGTTGTGATGACCTCAAGGATCTTGCTTAAGTTGTTCACTGGAGGGTCAAATATTGCAGTTTGCTCTGATACTGTCCCTTATGCTGCCATTTTGATCAGTTTGTTGAATCTTTTTTGAGCTTCTCACATTTGTCCTGTTGGTGCATTGGGGTGCCATTTGATGCAGGATATGCTTGGCACGTGCCTGGTATAAGTTGGGGTGAGACTGAAGAAGTTTTAGCCTCAAGATTAGTGGGTTAGAGATTGAGTAGAGTGGTGCATCCAGGTACATGTCTGGCCAGCCCACATGCCCATTTAAAGGACTGCTTGCATCCTCTGACTGTTAGTCAGCTTTAAGCAACATTGTTTCAGGAGTCAGACATTGGAGTCCTGACTTATGCTGCATTGTTCTATGAGTCAAACCCAGAGAAAAGAAAGGGATAAACCTTTGCAGGTTTTAACTGCAATTATTTACAACTTAAAAATCACAGAAAGTTGCCTAGGATAGTAAATTCTACTGTGCCAGCTGTCTGAGATGTTTATATATTTTTAAAATGTGGTCTGTTTTAGTCTTAATCTGTATTTAGTATGACTGAATATATAAATTCATTCTGGTTATAGCATTGTACATTGTTTACTTTTTTAGTACTATTAAAAGCATTGTTCTCCAAATTACAGCTGTATTCCTAATTCAGAGAACCTTATGTCCGATCCATTAAGGATAATCTATACATACCCGCATTATGTGCTTTTATACACACAATACAAGTATATTCATAATTGTAACTCCAAGACAATTGTACACTGATGTAGAAGGATTTAATAGGTGCGACACTACACAATATTGTACTGTATGCAGTACTCATACTAGCAGGTGAAAGGTTAATTTTGATGGACTTAACCCATGCACTAATGAAGCATGTATTTATTGGGAAGTGCAGCTTACATTTATAAAGTATACTTTAGTTTTAAACAGAGACTGCTGTTTGGTATATTTTTAAGATCCATTTTCTCTGGTTTTAAATATATTTATTAACTTTTTTGTATTGGAAACTGGCTTGTGCAGAAATGTATACAAATTGTTAACTGTAAATGCAGCTAGTTCTACCATTCCTACTTGACATATAAGCATTATTTCTGATCGCAGAAGTAGCAGCCTTTACAGTGTCCACAATGTGCAGTGAGGCAGCAGACAACACACGAAGTAATGTGCTAGGATACAGTTGCCTTTGTCCAAGAACCATAACGAACGAAGATGCAGTAGCCTGCATTCCACTAGCTTAATGACCTATTAGGGAAAAGCCTAGTTTTCTACTGCATACTGCAATTCTATAACTTGCCGATTTACCCTTTAAATCAACTTAAATACTAAATTTAAAAAATTGTAAAACCACATATTGTACATAAAAGCAAACTTAAGACAAGTTTTATTTTTTGCAGCTATCAAAGAGTAAGCATTTCTATTCAGGCTTACTCTGAAAAACTGCCAACTTGCGCACATAATAAAGCCTTTTTAGCAACACAGAGAAATCTGGAACACCTTTCAATGCAAATTAGACGATAAGACACTTTTATGGAATTTTTTTTAATATATTTAAATATTTCACTCAAACATATGGTTTGTGAAATGTCTGGCATCAGTTTCACTATATCGGAAGATATCACTCAACCTGTCACCTTTAGCTTTCAACTTTACTTCCGGCGCTCCAACAGAAGTATGAATGCTCCATACTTAAAGGGATGGTTCACCTTTAAGTTAAGTTTTAGTTTGTTATAGAATGGCCAAATCTAAGCGACTAGGTCTTCTAGGTCAATAGGTCTTCATTATTTATTTTATAATTATATTTTAACTTGCCTTTTTCTCATTCTTTCCAGCTTTCAAATGGGGGTCATCTTAATCACTTTTTAATACAATTCTATTCAAAGCTTCCTTAATTTTATTCCAGTCTTTTTTTCAAATAAATGCATGGTTGCTAGGGTAATTTGGACCCTAGCAACCAGATTACTGAATTTGCAAACTGGAAAGCTGATGAATAAAAAGCTAAATAACTCAAAGACCAAAAAAATAAAAAATGAAAACCAATTGCAAATTGTGTCATAATATCAGTCTCAACATTATATGAAAAGTTACTCAAAGGTGAACATCCCCTTTAAGGTGCCCCGTCCACTAATGGGTAACTAAAGTGAAGTTGTGGATTAATACATTTGCTTACAAAGATGATACTCTAACTCTAAGCAGTTTGTTGTAAGCAAGGAAAGATTTTTTTTCCTGGAGTATCTGACCAATTTTAAACCCATGAACATTTATGTCAAGAATTTAATGCTTTTGTAAATCCAACTGATGCATACTGTGAACAGTGTGGAAATTATTCTTTAAGTCTGCTTTGAGACAAGGTAATAAAGTACATATACGAGAGAGGACAATATTCAGACATGCAAGCTGCTGGCTACCATAAAATCAGAAGTGCAGACATCATGGACTAGTAGTGTCATCTTCATGAGGCTATCTGAGGAGGGCGAAGTGTCCATTGATGCAGAGAAGCCACAAACTGCGTAACAGCCACAGTTTCCAAAATCTAGTTTCATTAAAAGCAGCGGTTAGAATTGATACAATAGTTGCACATATTGCACAGATACAGCTGAGAAATGTCAACTAATTGTATCAAATAAATGTAGCAAATTGTAACCGTACAGAATGTTCCTGGATTACTAAACTGCCAGACAGACACTACAGACTTTAAACTTGAATTTTGGGAAACCGGTTTTCTTCAGGCTCACCCAGTTAACTATATAGGAACTTTAACTGGCACTTTATAAAAAAAAAAAACTGTATGAATGATCATGAAGGCTAATGTATAAATAAAATGTAACTTAGTCAAGCTATAAAAAGAAAAGATCCATGATTTAAAAAGTAGTGTGCTCTCCTTTTTCAACATTAGTTCAATAAATAGGGCTTGAGCTGAACATAAGGTCTAAATGAATGTCCACTGAAATGCCCTCTGTATAAACAAATGTGTATAGAAAAAGGATCAGCACACACACTGGTTAATGCAGTCGGGGAGTATCCCCTTTTATTCAGCCACCAAACATTCAACGTTTCGGGGGGAACCCCCACCCTCTGTATAAACAACCCATCCCTTCACCAATTACAACCTAATATATAAAGGGCTGAAAAGACCCATAAAAAATAATCAGCATCACATGCATTTAAACATAATATTGTGTTTGCATGCACTTTTTGTTCAGGAACACTGCCATAATTTGCATAAAATACAGCTGTACAAGCCAGGAGGCAGCCAACCCTGCGGAAAGAGTAGAGAGATGTATAGATGCTGGATAATGCGGTACAAACTTCAAATTGAAAAGAAAAATTGCTTGTATAAAGTGGTCCTTTAGCTAGCAATTGACTCTTTAGGAGGGCATTAATTTTTAGGTCATCAGTTGATCATAAAATGTACTTCCCTTCCTAATTCCACTTTAACAGTGCCACAATGTGTGAGCCCTGCGGAAAGAAATTTTGAACAAATCATTACACTAATAAGCAGGTTCCTAAACCTGGCAAAACATGTTTGTTCTAGCAAAAGTAAATATCACATACCCATATAGAAGCCAAGTGTATAATTCATTTTAAGGCTGAGGGCACACAGTATTGCCTCCGCTGCTCTCGGCCCTGTGTTTTTTTGCAGCCTGAGAGAAGCGGATCCGCTCCCTTGAGCGCCTCCTTAAAACTGAACTGACAAGTACAGCTTCCACATCTACACAAAGCAGGGACTGGCCCAAAAACACAAAAGCAGGCAATTTGTGAATGCTAGTAGAATAAAAAAATCAACCACACCATGACATCTACCAAGTATCAGAGCCTTTCAAATTTAACATCAGGAAAGGTATCTTAGGGTGGACAGCTTTCCCAAAATTGGGGAGGGGGCTGATTGCAGACTGTAAAACTTCCAACAGCCTGTATCCCCCTACACACATGGGCAGTATCATGATCTGATATAACCACAATGTCCAGTTTTTCAGAGCATGTAAAGAAAGATACTGGTCCTAATGGACAAGGGCACACAGAGTAAGTACACTTCTCATCTGCATATTTTAAAGGGACCGAGAGAAGCATACCAGCTCAAATCTGATACACAGAGGGGAGCGTAAATCAGCCAGAGTTTTTATTCATAGGCTACTTAAAGGCAGTTTGTATAAAAACTATGCCAGCATATACAGTCCCATGATTGATAACTGTATGCTTGCGGGATTAAATTAAATGTGAAAAACTGTCTGTGTAGCCTTGTAATTTTGCTCATTTGAATGCATGTAACTGCTCAATACGGATTACTGGCAACACTAAATTGGTTGGATTAAGTCATTAAGCCTTGAACTTCATAGGCAGGTGTGTCCATTCATGAAAAAAGGTATAGTATTTAAGATGGCCATTTGCGAGTTGTGCTTCTGTTTGACTCTCCTCTGAAGAGTGACAGCATGGGATCCTCAGCTCAGCAACTCTCAAAAGATCTAAAAACAAAAATTGTTCAAGTATCATGGTTTTTAGGGGAAGGCTACTAAAAGCTATCTCAGAGGTTTAAATGGTCCGTTTCAACTGCAAGGAATGTAATCAGGAAATGGAAGGCCACAGGCACAGTTGCTGTAAAACCCAGGTCTGGCAGGCCAAGAAAAATACAGGAGCGGCATATGCTGAGGATTGTGAGAATGGTTACAGACAACCCAAAGACTTGCAAGAACATCTTGCTGCAGATGGTGTATCTGTACATTGTTCTACAATTCAGCAGCACAATTTGCACAAAGAACATCTGTATGGCAGGGTAATAAAAAAGAAGCCTTTCCTGCACTCACACCACAAAGAGTGGCTTGTATGCAAAATCTCATTTAGACAAGCCACACTCATTTTGGAACAAAGTGCTTTGGACTGATAAGACAAAAATTAAGTTATTTGGTCATAACAAAAAACGCTTTGCATGGCGGAAGAAGAACACCTCATTCCAAGAAAAACACCTACCTACTGTCAAATTTGGTGGAGGTTCCATTATGCTGTGCAGCAGAGTGGCTAGTTCAGGGACGGGGGCACTTGTTAAAATCAATGGTCGGATGAATTCAACCCAATATCAACAAATTCTTCAGGATAATGTTCAAACATCAGTCACAAAGTTGAAGATGCACAGGGGCTGGATAAACAAATCAGGCAATGACCCTAAACACACAAAGGCATTCATGCAGAGGGAGAAGTATAATATTCTGGAATGGCCGTCACAGTCCCCCAACTTGAATATCATTGAAAATCTATGGAATGATTTGAAGCAGGTTGTCCATGCTCGACAGCCATTAAATTTAACTGAATTGGAGAGATTTTGTATGGACGAATGGTCAAAAATACCACCATCCATAATCCAGATACTCATCAAAGGCTATAGGAGGCGTCTAGAGGCTGTTATATTTGCAAAAGGGGGCTCAACTAAGTATTCATGTTATATCTCTGTTGGGGTCCCCAAATGTATGTACCTATCTAATTTTATGATGCATATTGCATATTTTCTGTTAATCCAATAAACTTTATGTCACTGCTGAAATACTACTGTTTCCATAAGGCATATTATATATTAAAAGGAAGTTGCTACTTTGAAAGCTCAGCCAATGATAAACAAAACTTTTTCATATGACTGTATAATTGGAGCTCAGACCACATCAGTTGCCCATTAGGATGAACCGACATAAAACATTCAGTGAAACAACCACTGTCAGTCTACATTGCCACGAGGCTGTCACCTGAGAGACTGGTCCACAACTAGTTGTGATACAAAAATGGAATGCCTTGGACAATGAAAAGGATAGCAATATGGCCCCATTAAAAGAGCCCACGTGAGAAGTTGGTCTGTGCTATTCGAGAACCTATTAAAATTTTGAGAAAACCGATCAGGTATTTACAAAGTTCATTGCCAAAATCTTCGAGCTCCTTGGAGTATACTGCCGTCAGGCCAACATTATCAGAACCCACATTAATAATGCACATATCTGGCACTGTTGGCACATCTCTACAGCAGAGCTGAGGCCAGAGCGTATATAGATTTCCACACATGAGCAGGCCCCATTTTACCAGTGAAGTGCTCCAAGAGCATGTTTACTTATACTGACATACTGCCAGAAGCAGCAGGAGACTTGAAAACACTAACACCCTTGTGTCTTCTTCTGACTGTGTAGATAGTTTTCTAATACAACACCTTTCCACTCTTGAGGGTATTCCACAGAAAAAGTGGGCTTTTCATTTCAGGGGAAGGCAACGTTACCTGTATTCCACACAGATATGACAAGAACTGTTAATTGGGCCCCCCCCCCACACTTGGGGGAAGGTTGCTTACCTACTGCCACCCCCTTGTGTGGCACACTGTCCATATAACACTATCAGCACTTGCATTGTCCAGCAATTGGGAGGGGGTGTTTTAATGACCCATTGAGTTACAAATGAAATCTCCTTACAGCTCCTGAAGTTCTACTTGCTGAAATAAAATACAAATAACTGTTGTAACTTCAGTATTAATGTCCATCAGGAAGCTAGTCTTCTACCACTTACTCCACCATTACAATTGATTGGCTCACTACAATACTCTCCTTCAGTCATCAGGAGGTTTGGCCTCGGAGCTTTTAGCTACACCTCCCCAGACTATATGATGCTTGGCAACATACCCCAAAACTTCACAGCCCCAAAACTGCAGGGATGCTTTACCTGGGACCTGCTGTTAAGTGTTATGGCAGCTCTCCAGATTGCAGTCATGTCTTCTCTCATGATAACATTGCAAGTTTTTCATTTCAGCGGTTCACTTTACGTTTGCTTTAAAGACAATAACCTTAAGACTATGCTGCTTAGTTTAAAATGCTGAATAAACATTTAATTTAGTAAACATGAAATAAGAGAAGATCAACAGAGAATAAGACATTAAATTCAGAACCACTGCCTGATAGATAGGCTAAGTGAGCCCAATTAACGAGACATTTAGGCACTATCTCTGCAATGCCCCAATCCTAGAATAATAATTGCAGAAACTGGAGAAGACTCCGTTTAACAGCCACAATTATACTAAAATGCAAGGACAAGTCCACAAAGAATTATTTTATTGCCCATAGGTCATGACTACAGCTGGGAATGATAACAGACTGTAAAAAGAAAGACTTACACTCGTACACCCTGGCCGTCCAGACTTCAGCGACTCCCAGGTGCTCGATGTCAGAGGGAATGGGCAACCTCAAAAACAACGTAGAAACAGGACACACCGGCACAGCATGGGTAAGTTCAGCAGGTTAAACCTTGCTCATTTATTGCGGATGCAACGTTTCGGGGCGTGACCCCTTTCTCAAGCAGAGAAAGGGGTCACGCCACGAAACGTTGCATCCGCAATAAATGAGCAAGGTTTAACCTGCTGAACTTACCCATGCTGTGCCGGTGTGTCCTGTTTCAATGATAACAGACTGACCTTTACAGAGCCTTGCCACTACCATAGAGACATGCCAATTTGATTCCCTTTGTTGTGAAGTAGATCTCAAGACACTCAGACAATGGGCAATGTCTCACCAATAAGTGTGAGATGAAGGTCAGTCCAACATGTTAAACAGAGAGGTCGTTGTAGAACTGCAGAAAACTTCAGCTAAGTACTTACACTCTCTTGGTGATGAAAAACAAGAGCAAACTGCAAAGTTGGCGAAGATTAACATGGAACCTAATGAAGAATTAACTTGTAGAGCAGTAAAGTTATTGAAAATCCACAACAGCACTACAAAAATGTACTAAGGTAAGCAGATGCATGCATTAAAGATTGTGTACCATTTAGTAAGCAACAAGACCTGAGCACTTCTCTTCCCACACTTTACAACAACCAGACAGAATACCCTCCAAGCACTAGAATTTATGCAAAAGAATTCAGGGGTTATATTAGTATACCACAAAAAGGTCCCACAGCTTCAGCGTTGCAACATCCCATAAAATGATGTAGCCATCTGAAAGATCTGAACAGAACAGGTGTACGAGAAGTCATAACGTATTTATTGAAATGCTAATGAGTTGCACAAATCTACACTATATGTTTCTATAGCAAGATTCCCATTGCCACCAATTCTGGCATCACCGTTCAATATATAGAAATAAGTTGTATAACAGGTACAACACTGAACATCAGAAAACTAAGCCTGGGAGATCTGTAGCCAAGTTACAATTTATTATGTTGTGATGCAATTGTTTAATTGCTTTTTAACAAATATGCCTTCATTAATTTTCAAAGGGAAAAACTACACAAAGTACTAGACTGTACACTTCATAAAAGCAGATGCTAAAGTTAGTTAATAACCAAAGTAGATATCACATTTATTAGCAACATTTAAAAAAATAAAAACAATTGCTGCTGTTCCAATCTGCAGATATATCCATGGTAAACCGTAAAATACAGAAATATATCCAAATATACTAGGATATTTAAGCAGAAATATGCATTTAAAAGAGACAACTAAATCAATGAATACATGTTAGTGTCATCTGACAATCCAAAACAATCTATTTTGTATAATTTATATATGTGGGGGGGGGAAGAAAACCCTGAAGCCCACCACTCAAGCATATGTTAGAGAGAATCAGGTATGTCCATGATAAAGATGTATAGAAAGGCAGCGTCACAAGTGAAGGTCCAGTTCATCAGGTCTTTGCTACAGCTGTCATAATGTTTTGGGAAAACAAGGAGTTAAAAGTAGTAGTGGCCTGCGGGGCTGGAGGATGAGCTGGATTAGCAGAAGATGCTGAGGAGGCAACATCTCTTGGAGTACTACTGGTCACTAGTAGGGGAACAGTAAGTACAGCAATAAGAATAGTGGAACCTGTTAGTTCCTACTTGGCGTGATTTCCCCTAGAGACAGTTGGTGACAAGATTCCGCTGCTACATGCCATCGTCTACTTTATCTTGCCCACCCGATACTTCCCGTAGAATGAAGACACGGCAAACATGGCAGCCTCACACTTGCACAGTTACATTCAGGCTTCGCCGTGACCACTTACTACCTGTGCCCTTGTACTTTGTCCTGACACTGCCCCCGCGTATCCATGCGGCGCCCCCTGCACTCTGCTCGCAACTCGCCTCTTTACTCCCCCCCCCCCACCGTGTGCAGTTGTTCACTTCCAACTCTCCCTACTCCAGCTGTTACTCTACTCTTCCAACATCCCCGAAAGCCACAGGTCGGAAGTGATTGGCCTACAACTCAAGGAAGAATCATGTGTTGTGCTCTCCTCTCGCATGCCTCCTCCTCCTCTCACACTTTTCCCTTCATGTGTGCACACTGCACGGTCTGATAAAGTTGCCAGCCTTGCCCTCACCTTGCCCTTTGGGCGACTCTCTTATAAGTTGCCCTCACACCTAAACCCCTCCCGCTGATGGAACCTTTCGATTTCCTTCTATCCCATTTGCATTGCTCCAACTGCTCTTAAGATCCCATATCCGTTTCTTTATTCTTTACTTATTCGCCCCTTTCCTCACCGTCTTGACGATCCCTCTCTGCAGTGCGGGTGCCACGGGTCCAGTCTGAGCCCCAGAAGATGCCATTATTGTGACGATAAAGACAGTAGCCTGTGTACACAAGGGGAATTTGGCCAAGACCTGATATAGCTACTCGCCTCGCACTGACTGACTCAGAGAGTGAGCCGCCGCCGCATAACCGCTATTTATCAACCCGCCCCCAATACCTGACCTGCGCATGCGAATCTACAAGCTTCAGGCATATACAGCTTTCAAGATGACGCTGTGACCCAGCCCCCTAACACGTTAAGCTTCCGGGTTGCTTGTGTAGGAAGGACACGTCAGCACGTGTGCCGAGGAATTCCAAGTGTTGCTGTGTGTGTGCGTTTAGAAGTTGGGTATTGTCGTGCCAATTTCAGTGAAATGGGTTTCGTTTGAATCCTGCAGCATGAATGGTCAATGATCAAGATTATTTAGAGTAGTATCCATTTACCTTATTTATGGCAGGCATGTGTTCTGGGGACGTGCTGTGTTGTTAAAGGAATAGTTCAGTGTGAAAATAAAAACTGGATAAATAAATAGGCTGTGCAAAATAAAAAATGTTTCTAATATAGTTAGTTAGCAAAAAATGTAATGTATAAAGACTGGAGTGATTTTATGTGTAACATATCAGTCAGACACTACTCACTTCTGCTTTTCAGCTCTCTTTGTTTACACTGACTGGTTACCCTGGCTACCAGGCAGTAACCAATCAGAGACTTGAGGGGGGGCCACATGGGTCATTTCTGTTGCTTTTGAATCTGAGCTGAATGCTGAGGATCAATTACAAACTCACTGAACAGAAATGTACCATGTGGCCCCCCTTCAAGTCGCTGACTAACTCAGAGTTATAGAGCTGAAAAGCAGGAAGTTGGATTCTGGCTGTTTTATTACACATTTGTTCACTCCAGCCCTCATACATTACATTTTTGGCTAACTAACTATATTAGAAACATTTTTTATTTTGCACAGACTATCTATTTACCCAGTTTTTATTTTCACACTGAACTATTCCTTTAATCAGGGGAATCCATTTACTGGAGTTCTAGGTACGAGCGTCATGTCCACTCTACACTGTTCTCAAACTTGGAAAACGGAGGCATTTTACTGTTTTCTAACCGCCAAAGGGTCGTGTGGTGACGAGTGAAGTACACCGAATAGCCGAACCATTTCACAATTGCCTGACCACATCGACAAACGACTGGTGGCTTTTAGTTGTCGGACATGTACTATACTAGAAGTAGCATGAAAAGCCCAAACGCATCTATTTCCGGAGTTTGATACATTGGCAAGTGTTTATAAACAAGTACACCGTTTCATAAGAGCAACAGTAGCCAACAAAGGGGATACATTTTTGAATCTTTGCAACTGCTTGGAAACAGTTATTCGATTCTGAAACTGCAGCTGTCAGATTGTAAGAAACTGCTAGCTGTCCTTTGATCGGTAATGCAGATGTTCTTTCTTAATACACGTGATCCTTTCCAGAAATTTGGCAGGGCCCGTTCGACTGGCCAATCATTCTATAGATGCAGATGTTTATTTTTCTTTTAGCAATGGATCAGATGAATATTAACATACTTTGTGAAAACGTTGCCATTATTGTCATGGAGGTCTGGGTTCTTTCAAATTTCAGAGAGTAAATAATATCACTGATCTGTGCATACAAGTGTGCAGAGCGGAAGAAAATTAACTTTCTGTTAAGGTAGCTTCTCCTCAGCCAAGTCCCAAATAATATATTAACAAGGCAGCAATTTATTGTAGCTTTTCCTGCACAAAGGATCAATACTTTGGTTCTGGAGTCCTGTTGCTAATTTACTCAGCATTAAAGTGATACTGACACTTAAAAACCCTCTTCATTCTCTCTTCATGCAGGAGTTGAAAGTCTGATTTTAAATCTAATATATCTTATTGGGGGGCTCCTTTTACCTAGATGTATGAAAGTGCAGCAAACCTGTCTCTCTACATGCAGAATTTGTGCAAAAGTCAGTTATTTTGTTAGACTTTGTTTGACCTGGAATCAGCTATTTGAGTGAGCTCATGTTGTATCTACAGGTGGCCATAGACGTAACAATTACAATCTTTCTTGGAAAAGATCTTTCCAAGAAAGATCGTTTGTTTCAGTACATACAGGTAGAAATAATAAAATCCTACCTGTATCTGACGATTCAGCACTAACAAAGGCTGATGTTTGGGTGCCCTCAAAGGCACTTGATCAAAATTTACCGTCCAGCCACCTTTATAACTGTCAATGAAACTCAGACACTCAACTCCTGCATAAAGACTGAATGAAACAGATGCAAAGAGAGGGATAGCAAAGATAAACTTGATTACTTCAGAAATGATATACAATTTTTCATTAATTGTATTTAGAAAGTTTCTTACTTCAGTATGATGAAGCTTATTTTCAATTTTTATTTTCGCAATGGTTCCCCTTTAATACAAAAGTTTGTATGTGTTCAAACAGCAGCTATAAGAACTATTTTTCTTGGCCATAAATGTCCTGTTTTATATGAGAAATTTTTATCAGTCTGTAGTCTGTTTGAGAGCTATGAATAGTCTTTGACTGTTCCTGTGTAAGAATTAAAACCGTATGCAACACAGTTTATCTGCTATTTACTGATAAACATTTGCCCTATTCGCTTTGATTACCTGCCCCCATAGCTACACAGCAGCTTATTTATGTAAACTATATTAGTGTTTTTGAAGCAAACAAATTATTTTACCAGTGCAGACTACCTTATATTTAAATGCATATAATACACTTTAATTTATTGGTATTAATGTTACTTATATAATTATAAACTAATATAATTGTCTCTCCGGCCATTAGATCACATGGTAAAGTGTTTGCTGGGGGTTGATAAGTTAATAATAACTTTTGCTCAACATTCTCATCATTCTCTCTCATCATTCTCTAAACTGCACCAGAGGAAGGATCGTTGTGGTCCAAAACACAGTGCTATGCACACAGTATCTAATAAACAAAACACTTGATTGCATTGGGTGAGCTTTCCATTCTGTTGTGCCTATACTTACACTATGTTATCATCCAAATAAAAATCAGCATCATGGTTCCTTTAGGGCTTGTACTGTAACCACTACAGAAATTGAAAGGTAAACCTGGAAACATAATGAGCGTAACAAAAGAAAAGCAAATTGAGTGAAAGTGGTCACACACACCACTACATTGGGTATCATCATACCATTACCATATAGCTTCTTTTTTTTATTTCTGCTGCTTTATGTCTTCCCGGAGGTGCATTATAAATGCAATGACAGGAAGAGGTCTGATGGCAGAACTACCAGGCAAAGTGCTGGGACACACAAAGGGCATTTGATCCATCTTCACTAAAAAGCACCACAAATAACTCGTCTTCAGAGGTTAATAGAGAGTCTATTAAACCACTGGCCAATACTAATTATCACAACAAACAACAAAGAACTATACAATCTATATATTCACCCAGCCGTGACTGTTTAATTTGAATATCATCTTTCCATTCATGTGATCGTTGTATTTAAATAAGAATTGCTTGTGCTGTGAAAGATGAAAGATCACAGAATCTCGCCCCCACTCTGCAGCTTGACAGCATCCCTGGGATTCACTGTTGCTACAGATGCTGTGACTTGGACACTGTGATAATATTTGTATCTGGAAATTGTATTTACAAAACAAATGAGTAATTGCACAGTTTCTTAACCACTAAATCCATTGTCACATTCAATCTTGAGAAGGGCATACCATTCTTTAACAGTTGCTAGGGGCTCTAAACATTACTTAGCTGTTAGAATATAATTTTTCCTGATCAATTGGTTTTGGGAACGTGTGCAAGTGGGTGGTGGCACATGGGGTATTTACTTTGAAAAAATGAAATATGCCTGACAGTGCCAGCACTGGGGCTTTTCTGCTCAATGATATTTTAGGGGGGGGTTTGGATAAAAAGTAGATACAACCTGTACATTTAGGAGCACAACTGAGACTGCACAGAAGTAATAGCAAGCCAAAGTGCAGCGCACATGTAAATGCAAAAGGTGGGGAGAAGAGTTGACCTTGTACAGTTGATGTTTGTATGCCTTTGTGTTTGTCAGGAGCCTTTCTAACACACCTTTCTGATTCACAAAAGTGTATTTCTGCTTATTACAGCAGAACATCAATTCTAGAGCTGTTGTTTAAAAATGATTCATATATCGAAAAAAACTCGGTGGTCCAAATGATTTAATTATATTTATGTCTAATAATACCCACTAAAGTACACCTGCCAAATATAGTGATTCCTTAGGCAACCAAATCTGATCACATTAGCAGGTGATATTTCTTAAGTGCATGAAACCTCATATAGTATTTTCATTTTTTTGACTTCTATGGATTTGTGTTAAAAATCAGACTGGTTTCTGCAGACTCTTTTCCAGGTATAGCAAAGCAGTAATATGGGCTGCTTCTTCTTTGTTATTGTAACAAACTGAATATGTGATTTACCTGTGTTGTACAAAATATGTGAAAAAATAATTGATTTATTACAAATGTAATCAGACCTACTTTTGGATTTAAATTACAAATATTGTACTAGCAAAAAATGTATGTATACTGAGCATGTGGGTCTAGAGCAGTGATCCCCAACCAGTAACTCATGAGCAACATGTTGCTCTCATACCCCTTGGATGCTGCTCCCAGTGAGCTTAAAGCAGGTGCTTATTTTTGAATTCAAGGCTTGGAGGCAAGTTTGGGTTTCATAAAAACCAGGTGCACTGCCAAACAGAGCCTTAATGTAGGTTGACAATCCACATACGGGCTACCAAATGGCCAATCACAGCACTTATTTGGCACCCCAAGAACATTTTTCATGCATGTGTTGCTCCCCAACTCCTTTTAGTTCTGAATGTTGCTCACGAGTTCAAAAGTTTGGGGATCCCTGGTCTAGAGTATATTTGCCAAATATTTTCTACTGTTAAGAGTGACAAGATAATAACTGACACGGGAGTGCAGTGTTAATGAGCATCTGAAAATTAAAACAGTAATAATTCACTGAAGCATGCAAATCTCACAATAAAGATTATGTAACTTCCCATTAAATAATGGCACAACATCATAAGGTGCAGCAAATTGTCACACACTTCTTTCATAAGAAAAAAATAAAATACATATACAAGTATATTTTAATGTCTGCATTCACATATATGATGTGAATAAATCACATCAAGTATTTTAGTAACATATTTGTAATCAGAATGCACATAGACATCTTGGGTTATAACAGCTAAATCCAAATTTGAATAGTGAAGAGACCCTTATGTAATTTCATAAATATGCTGGATATAAAGTATTTCTGCAGCAATAATCAAAGCCTGGAGTGCAGTTCAATGCCAACCTATGGAAATAATTTTCCAAATACACAAGAAATCAGTACTGCTAGCAAGAATAATATCATTGTTAGGCACATGTTTATATCTACTTGAGAAGATAATAATAAGTGCCATTTCTTTAATTTTCAAACATTACAAATACAAACATCTACAGATACAAATTATGAATCATTAAGGTTAGATGTGTAAGGGTTGTGCTAACCAATATTAAGTTTATGTAAGCAATCAAAAATTAAAGCAATTTACTAGCTCTAAATGTGTCACAAAAGGGTATCTTCGTGTTAACATACTGATATCTGAGTATGGGATATTGGCCATACACGGGCCGATAACAGCTGCCGACAGACCGTGTCGGCAGCTTATTGGCCCGTGTATGGGGCCCCCCGATGGAAAGTCGGCCACCGTGTCGGCAGCTTATTAGCCCGTGTATGGGGCCCCCCGACGGAAAGTCGGCCAGATCTTGATCAGATGGGACAAAAAATCCTGTCGGATCGCGGCCGCATCTATTCGTTGATGCGGTCCCGCGATCCGACCACCCGTTAGGCATCGTTAGGATCCAATTGTTGGGCCCTAGGGCCCACGATCGGATCAGCCCGATATTGCCCACCTCAAGGTGGGCATATCGGAGTGAGATCCGCTCGTTTGGCGATGTATGGCCACCTTTAATGCAAATTACAAATGGAAATTTTACTATAGGGCTTAAATGCTGGTGTTGGTGTCTGCTTGCATTTATGCTTTCTATTCAGATAGCAGTGATCTATACAACCACCAGGGCATGCTCCACTCTGAAATGAAAATAAGCAATTTATAGAAACGTCTGTTACACAGAACTGTAATTTCTCACCTATAAATCTTTTGTTAGATTACTCCATATTTTATAGGAGTTTAAAGGTTTTATCCATTTATCCATAAGTTGTCCCCGTAAAGGTTAATTCCAGCACAGGTCTGGGTCTGTTCAGAGTTAGGAGGGGGTTGCTGTTTGCCTTTTCAGGGGCTGCATTCACTCTGTAAATAAGAACATTGCCTTTTTAATTATTTCATTCATTTCTCTTCAGTAAGGGACAAGAGCAGGATTTTCATTATTCCATTTAATCAGACACTAATGTTCACTGTACATGCACTGGCTTTACATTTGCCCTGGAAATGTCCAGACATTGAACTGCCTTGTCTCCTGTTCCTTTCAAACACTATACCACTCTGTTTAGGTGTGTATTCAAGCTTACTGTAATAAATGGACTAGAACAGCCGCACTGTATTTTATATTCACTCCCATAGATAGTACAATTTTTTGTATATATTCATGATTTCTTGCAGTAAAACATGATAATAAACATCATAACGAATAGTAATAAATCATATTTTTAGGGGGCATATTTATCAAGGGTCGAATTTCGAATTGAAAAAAACTTCGAAATTCGAATTCAAAAAGACCAAGTGAAATTAAGTAGAAGTTTTTTTTTGGTCGAATAGGTCCATTTTCGATCGAATATGTCCGTATTCAGCCGAATTCGAATTGTACGAATCGAAGGAATAGCGCATTCAATCAAATTCGATTAGATTTTTCCCAAAAAACCTTGATTTTTATCAAAGTTCACCACTTGACTCCAGATGGGTGCTAGGAGGTCCTCCATAGGCTAAAACAGCAATTCGGCAGGTTTTACACTGTGAATGGTCGAAGTTGAATTTTTAAAGAGACAGTACATGATTTCGCTATTTAAATTTTCAATTTTTTTTCAAATTCTATTCAAATTTGGACTATTCCCTAGTCAAAGTACACAAAAGAATAGTTTGAAATTCGAATTTTTTTCATTCGAAAATTCACCTCGACCATTGATAAATCTGCCCCTTAGAAATGAACAATCTCAGAAATGGAACATACCCCCGTTTGAAATACTAACAGATTTAATTTAACAGATTATATTGCTGTTCCCCTTCCAGGGAACAAGAGCTGCATCCACTGATTTAAAAAGACTCTTACCTTATTTCCTTTGAGTGAGTAGCACCTGCAGTTCACATTAAGGTATTTTTTTTTAAAAGTTTTTATTTATTAAGAACAGTTGGCAGTACATCAAATGACAAGTAACAGAAAGATACAAAGTTTGCACTATGACACAATAGCACCCGTGACACTATACATTATAAGCTACCACATTCCTTTTAATTTACAATGCTCACTCAGTTCCGGTTTCCATAGGGTATATGTCTAACCATTGACCCCACACTTTGTCAAACTTCTCAGGGTGACCACGGGCTTCATACGTAAGCTTTATTAATGGAAGCATATGATTTACCATGTTAAGCCATTGGTTAATTGAGGGAGGCATAGGTTGAATCCAGTGCATGATAATTACCTTCCTTGCATAAAATAACAGGGATCTATACATTATTCTAGTACCGCTATTAGGAACTAGCTCATCTATTACCCCCAATAGACAGGCTTCAGGGGAGACTACTTGGGGAAGGGCTAAAGTATCACTAAGCAAACAAACCACCCTTTTCCAGAACTGGAGTATTTTTGGGCACTCCCATAACATATGGATAAAATCTGCATTAGCTTGAGTACATCGTGGACATGCCGAAGATTTGTCAGGGAAGATCCTACTCAGCCTAAGAGGGGAATAGTAATAGAAATGCAATATTTTAAAACTAATCAACCTGTCTTTCGTTGAAATAAGGTAATTATAGGGTTTGTCGGTGGCCTCATCCCACACATCATCAGTTATCGTAGGTAAAACTCTCTGCCACTTCCGCTAGGCTACTTGGAAGGGAGTACTCCCCCGCCTCCATTCCTGTAAAGGCATGATACCAATTTGCGTGGGTTCTCCGCATGTAATGTAATGGTAACATCACATTAAGGTATTAAATTATTAGTCCTAGATAAAAAAAAAAATACACTACACAGGTATTAAATAAAAGCCATTTGAACCTGTCTTCCCTACCAGAATTGGGGATTTAGTAAGATATTGACTGTTTTTTTGTTTCTGTTTTCAAGACCATGGTCTTGAAACAGAAACAAAACAGCAATTTTATGGGCAGTGTATACATTTCATACTGAGCAAAATATAACGTGTTCTTCTGAGTACCAGAAAAGACTTATGGCAATGATATCATCCTCTAATCTGTTCGTACAAGTGGGTCAATATGTTTGGGATATAGAGAAAACAGTCTTCGGGCTAATGGGCTTGTTTCCCCAGTGAAGGAGTTCTCGGTCATGTTTTGAGGGCATTTTATTGGCATGGAATATATCCATGCCAATAAAATGTTTTGAGGGCATTTTATTGGCATGGAATATATCCACTCGTCTTCTAAGGTCAGTGTGGAGCCCCCAGAGGAATGTACCCTTGGCTGCCACGGTTTTTAAAGAAGAATTTTAGTCATTTAGTAAGCTTAACGTGACACGGACACCAAAAAACTACTTTTTAAAATATGAATGTACATTAAAAGTTACCTATAGGTCATTGCTGATTGTTGTTTACTGAGGTTTGTTTTTGTAAGCAATTGTTAGTTGAAGTTCATAAACCTGACTGTTACCAACCTGACTGTCCCATCTCAGCCTGTCAGTTAAAGTTTCTAACGGACTCTTGCTGCACAAATATGGCAGCCCCCTCATAGGCAATCACAGGAAGTCAGATAGGTAACGTAAAAGCATTGGGCAAATACTTTATGGCAAAATTATTAGAAGCATGCAAAGTAAATTGTATGGTAGATATCAGTATCTCTTTAAAAAATTAACAGTCCCCAGTGTTTTAGCATCTCATCCTCCTTTTAAGGAACAGTAACACCAAAAAAATAAAGTGTCCTAAACTAATTATAAATATAATGTAGTATTGTACTGCATTAATAAAACTGGTGTGTTTGCTGTAGAAACACAGCTAAAAACAAGCTGCTGTGCAGCCATGGCGGCAGCCATTCAAAGCTGAAAAAGGAGAAAAGGCACAGGATAAACAGCAGATAAAAATAACTCTATAGCAGGGGTCCCCGACCTTTTTCCACCAGTGAGCAACATTCAGATGTAAAAAGAGTTGGGGAGTTTTGCTGAAGGGGTCATGCGTGTTGGTGTAACCACTTCAAAGCTCTACAGAAGATGCTGACTGCACAGATTTAAAGAATTAGTTCACCTTCCAAACACCTTTTTTTTCAGTTCAGTGGTTTTCAGCTAGTACACCAGAAATATATTTTTTTATAGTTGTTTCTATCCTATCCATGTGACTGAAATTGAAGTTTAATTATCCCCTCTTTCTCTTTCTGGTGTTTCATTCTGGCAGTTTAGTAATCTAATCTCTGAACTGTGACAAATTTCTGAATATTAGCAACTATTGTATCAATTCTAACAGCTGCATTTAATAAAACTCAGGGATTCTGATCAGCAGGGCCAAAGATAACAAATGTATCAACTTAATGTATGAATTTAGAACAGGTTACAGAGTCTGTAGCCTTCTCCCAGAGCTGATGTGAAGGTGAAAACTAAAATTTAAACTTCAACTTTTATAAAAGGGTTAGTTTTTTGGTGAACTTTTAGAAAACAATGATGTAAAAAAAAGGTTTGGAACGTGAATTAACCCTTTAAAGAATGCTTTCACCCTATCTTTCATATAAAAGGAGTGCATAGGGAGGTATGGAAACATTGCACTGGACTAATACTGGACTGACCACAGGAATCAGTACATGGCCCAGTCTGTTCAAGTCTAATACTGCTGATATGGTAATATATGAATCAAATTAAAGTTGACAATAATTGATTGCAAGTTGTTGTATATGAGCTTGACATCCATGATGAAATGGGCTGAAAAATGGCAGATAAAAGATTCAGTATATGGTAGTGAATTGTATTTAGCCTGTTGAAGGCATACTATATTGCAAGGTTGACTTCAAGCTCAAGCAGAAGGCAATATCAGGCAGTGTTAC
Organism: Xenopus petersii; assembly: GCA_038501925.1. Taxonomy (NCBI): domain Eukaryota; kingdom Metazoa; phylum Chordata; class Amphibia; order Anura; family Pipidae; genus Xenopus; species Xenopus petersii. Next base: position 72,321,533 of record CM076677.1, read on the forward strand.
ATTCAAGTGGAGTACTCCAGGGCCCTAGCATACAACAGACCTTTGTAGTGCAAGAGTTGCTACTTAATTGTACACTTCATAAATCCTAACTGTGACTATTGCATAGGCAACTTACAACAACCATTGTTCTTTCACAGAAGTTTTTCTACAATATTTCAAGCTGCTCTGTCACTATATGTGTCTGTGTGTATTGCGCATGTGTGTGCAGTTTGCACACTCATTATTCCTAACTGTACAATATTTTGGATGGGTTGACCCTTTTTTAGTATTTGAAAGTAGTATACTTAAAATGTAAAGCTGCCAGGTTTACATTTTGTCACCAGCAGGACACCTCCTCTCCTGCGGGTCACAAACCAACCAAAAATACCTGCCCCTCCACACACAAAGAAATCACCTGGGATTACACGTGAAGTGTTTTATATGTGGCAAACTCAGGTAATCCCTCAAAAATGTGGAAGATGGCATTTTGTATGGAAGAAGCAAACCTTCCGGCAAATGCACTGTGTACTGAATTTCTTCTGCTGCATAAATGGATTAAAAGGCATTTGCTGGTAGGTGTGTTTCTTCCATACAAAGTTGCTGGATACTAATTAGTCTGGAAGCGGCCTGGGAAGTGAATGCACCCCAGAGAATCAAGTAAGTGGGGTGTGGACAGTGGAGGAGTTCTTAGTTGTTCTTGGAAGATGCCATTTTAACATGGTTACCTGGAATCACTGCGTGCAGTTTTACATGCAGCAATTTCAATGAAACTCAAGGGGCAGGTATTTTCACATGCCCCTTCATTCTTGTCATTGCCCTAAATGACCCATTGGGGTCTAATGGGTCATTTATATACTGTACAATATATGATCTTAATCAAGTTGGTTGACTTTTAAACCACCCAGTCAACAATAGTGACTTCTGTAATCGGCCAGACAGCGGCACGACTACTGAGGAGGCAAAGCCCATAGTCATGGAGTGGTGGGACTGGGGTGCAGAGCATTAGGTCTGCTTTACAAGAAACTCCCCTCGGTCACAATGATAAGTTATAGCATTGGGTAACAGCATATTCTTCTAACTGCTAAAGGGTCGCTCAGGCTGCTGTTAGGGTGACAGTGCTTGTATGTCTTTAATTTCAATTTATGTTTTTGATGCTTCTTATCTTCCTGAGTGTTTGGAGAACTTAGAAAAATTTTGCTATAAACAGTTACAGTATGACTAGTAACATATATTAATCTTGTGCATATTTTAGTCAAGGCTTTATTAAATTGATACTCTGTCCAATTCAAATCCCACATACCCACTTAGCTCTGCTTTGTGCCAAGGTAACTGGCTTTTATGTCACACTGCAAAGTCTTTAAACTTCTGAAGATGAAAAAAAAATGACTGAATAAAAGAGAAGTGATAAACATCAAAGCTATAAAATAAGCATTCATTTTAAATAATAATTATGAATTAGGGATGCAGTTTGAATTATGCATGCTCTGTGTTCTTTAAAGTGACATTCAGTGGTGCACTGGACCAGTTTCTTTGTAAGAATTTTAAACTAGACATGCCACTCATATTATATAATATGCTGAAACAGGTTTAAAATATTCTTTAGAGTTTATTTTCTCTAGTATATTTGCTAATATATCATTTACACATTATTTCATTATATATCATTGTTATTTTGTAAATACATTTGGGCTGTTACATTTATGTGCCTTTAGAGTAGTTCGTTAGTTAATTATGTTTTAGGCAGAAGGTACATGTAGCCTTAAAGACCTCTACTACCCGCCTTAGACTGTTAAGCAAAGCATCACTACTTCTTAGCCTGAAAATGTGCTCTGTGGCATGTGTTTTTCCATAGTATTCCAACTGGTGGAGAAACCACCCCATGTGCCAATAGCCGCACCATAACATATGATAAGAGTTCATTACTGTAAGGATGGGCACACTGTGGAATCCCCCTAGGTTTGATGTTAAAAAAGGAACTGTTTTTGAAGCATAAAAATTGCATGGATAATTATAATATTGAAATAAAATCATTAGTATGTCTATGAAGATTTTTATTCATTCAGTTCATGACATCTTCAGTAGTCTCATAACAACTCACAGTCCCATTCATGTAGAATGAAAAAAATGAAGACCTACCTCAATGAGAATCATGGAATATTTGTGAGTAAATCAAACTTTCCCATCTGTTTGAGTTTAAGGTAACACCTAACTGAATAAGTTAAATCGAACCAATATTATTGGATATCCTAACAAGAGTTTTGTCCTTGTGAGGGAAATTTTTAGGAATTACCCGACATGTACTGAACTGAAGAAGCTGCTCAGATGAGTAGTGAAAAGTTTTAAAGAATACTCAAAGTCCAGTTTCTTCCGACTTATTTCTACTGAAAAGCATTAGTAATTGAACATTGAAACTACCTTCTATGACTTTAAATAGGCATCTGTTTTATTAACAATTGTGTTTGGATCAACACAGAGAGGGTTTTACAAATGTTGAATTTGATGGGTTCATGTATTTTTTCAGTCCCACTATCCCTGTAAATGTTCTAGGTACAATTAAATAAAAAAGCAAATGTCTATATAACATGGAAAAAAGAACTAGGACAAGTAAACTAAATTGCATGAACACAAATTAGCACCATCAATCAATATACCGTATATACTGGCGTATAAGCCGAGTTTTTCAGCACTCAAAATGTGCTGAAAAAGTCTACCTCGGCTTATACGCGAGTCAGTAGCTGCAGACAAGCCCTCTCCCGCTGCCTTCTCCCGCTGCCTTCTCTCTGCGCACGCCCCTGGGAGTCGATGAAAAGGAAGACGTGCAGAGGCGTGACTTAAGACTGTACGACGGAAGTATGAATGCGCACTGTTTGCGTGATCACGTTGAGGAGCGGCGCGTCCTGGCATGTACCGGTATATGAGTGTAGGAAGTGATATCTGGCTGGAGTTCGGCAGCGATACAATCCGACCTGGTTTCGGCAGCAGCAGTAGCCTCCCACGTACACAGAGGAGGGGCAGGCTGCAGGTACCGGATTTTTTTTCTACGAGTGCAGCTATTTAGGCAGCAGCATGCAAGTCTAACGCCCACTCCCCTTACTTAATGGAATTCCTTGCAGAACAGCAGTCATTTATGAGACTAAAGGGTAGTGGCAGAGGGGTTAATACCCTCTAGGACTCTGGCTGTGGGATAGCAGTGACAATTCTGAAGGGAGGGGTTAAAGGGCTGAGCAAGCAGGACAGAAGCAGGAAGAACAAATCAATGAAGCAGCTGAGCTGTTTGCTTTTCAGAGACCAGAGTAAGAGGTATGTAAAGAATGTAGTGAGCCATTTCATTAATTAGATTTTTGTTGTGACCAAATTTAGGAAAACTTACCAGTAGCTGCTGCATTTTTCAACCTAGGCTTATACGCGAGTCAATATGTTTTCCCAGTGTTTGTAGGCAAAATTAGGTACCTCGGCTTATACTCGGGTCGGCTTATACACGAGTATATACGGTAATAAGAAAATAAAGAACTCAATGCACGGTACAAAAAAATAGCGGTGATTATCTGCTGGAGATACAAAGTTCAGAGCAACCAATTAATAACTGAAAATGGTATAATTAGGGAGAGAATGAGAGCATGTAAATCTAGTGCTATATATCTACAATAAAGACACAATACAGGCCAAGATCTTCACAATGCACATAATCAATGCATCAACAAACATGTTAAAATCATGTTTTAAAAAATGAAAAGATTTTCAACAATGTACCTCCTAAACCAGGGCCGCTCCTGCCATGAGGCAAGGTGAGAACCTTGCCTCAGGCGGCAGTGAGTGGGCAATTACAAGGGGTGGCAAAAAACTACCTCTTGTAACTTATTACAAACTGAATTTCTGGGATTTAACTCAGAAATTCGACTCCGCTAATGCAGAAAGCACTATTGCACTCATTACACTAGTGATGCTACCTTTGACCCGATCTAACGCTAGTTTTGAAGCACAGAGCAGGAGAGGGTGGGCGGCATCTGGGCAGCTGCCTCAGACGGCAGCAGCCCGGGATAATCTCTGTCCAAAACTGCAAATAACTACAATATGTACACAGGAAAGAATTGTACAAGCATTTTTAAAATGGTAGCTAAACTGAGTGGAAAAATATTCACTCTAAGAGAAGGAATACGTGCAAATAAACCTATAATAGGAGTCCATAAGACAAAAATACCAGGATATACTCCTCTCTCCTGTTCTCAGTATAAAATTCAAATGATAATGCGGCCTGTTTTTCTTATAACATTTAGGAGCAACCACAATGATAGATATCATTATCAAACATCACATTTCTTTTTTTTTAGGGACATCTACATGACCAGGGTTTCTATAGTAATAACAACATATATAACAAATGATTGTTTAGTTTCAGCAGGGATGCCCTTAACCAAAATGTCCACAAAAGCTGGTTACTACAGTTCTGGTGAATGATTATTACAAATGATCAAATACCATAATGCAATTTTTTAACACAATGTAATTGTTGGATTAACAGGTATAAATATTCCAATAAAGAACCTTTTCACTCACGCCTTTGTTGACAGAGGAGGGCACTGGTGTTTTTGGTTGTAGTGGTGGTGAAGTGGTGTTTCTGGAGATGGTTAAGCTGTTGTGCAGCAAGATGATGGTCCTGTGGAGTAACAAGGTGGATAGCTGACCTTGGGTATGGCAAGGTGTTCATGATATTCAAAACTGAATGTACTTATACATCTCTACGTAATGCTTAGGAGTTATATACTGGCATTTGGCTATTTCCTTTCTATCGATAAAATGTCTATAATATTGCCAAAATTAGCACTGGCTAGAAGAATAACCTAGGTCTAGCAGACAAATGAGAATGTCAAATATAATTATAGCCCAGTTATCACATCAAAATTAGTTTGGGGTAAGAACCACAGTCAAAGATCAATATTTATATTTATACATATATATATATATATATATATATATATATATATATATATATATATATATATATATATATATATATTATATATATTATATATATTATTATATATATATATATATATATTATATATATATATTATTATATATATATATTATTATATATATATATATATATATATTATTATATATATATAATATTATAGTATCCGCACTCCAAGGCAATATAGAATAAGGAGGGGTGCACGGTAATTGTTGCATACACCAATAGTTTCCAAACCAGCACTCCCTTTGGTGAAAAAGTGTAATTTTTATTATTGCATAGTATCTGTTTCAAACGTTTCGGTCCCTGTTGGGACCTTTTTCAAAGGGCCGCTCTGGGGTTATGTAATAAAAATCACTAACTTTACCCAGGAGTAGTAACAAATAAGGTTTTCTGTTAAATAGGTGACCGGTAAATACTGCCTGCTAATTGGTTGCTATGGGTTACTGCTTCTGGGCAAACTTAGTGCCTTTTATTACATATGGGGGTTAATCTGAAGATGCTGTGCTCCATTAGGCTTATGAAGTGAAATTATTAAAGTTTTATTTTGTAAAACACTACTGAAATTCCTGGTTGCTTATACTTACCTCATTGAGTAAATGTCTTTAGTAGGTTCTTAATTGAGTAGGCACTAAGGGTTCTTACACAAGGGTGGTTTTTCCTGCGCTGCCCTGCAATGCGATTTCTTCCGTTCAGCCGCAGGGAAGCGCTGGAGTAGACACGCTTAATTATTGTGAAGGGGGCTGTACTCAAACAGACGCATGTAATGCAGGTCGGACGCAGCATGTTGTGTTTCACCTGTGTTCGGCGCATACATGCGTCTGTGTGAGTACAGCCCCCTTCACAATAATTGAGTGTGTCTACTCCTGTGCTCCCCTACGGCTCAATGGAAGAAAGCGCAACGCAGGGGAGCGCAGGAAAAACCGCCCATGTGTAAGAGCCCTTAGGATGATCATTTTGGTATAGGTTGATCAGAAATCCCATCACATGATTTAGAACCAGAATACTTTTTCAACTCATTATAAGGATTCATGTGTAAGAGGATATTCTGGTACATTTGGACATCAAATATGGGTCTCAAGGGACAGTTTTCACAAAACTGATATGTAAGTGTATATCATGACATGGATAATGAACACATAAAATTACACAAGTCACATTTTATGACAAATGCTAAGCAGAAATGACATATATACCATGTTAAAATTCTCTTCTGCTGCGTGATTTTCATTGTGCCAGTGATTTCTTTCCGTAGCTTACATTAGTGACCTTGTATCCATCAACCAAAGTAAAGCAGGACTTGAGCAAAGAAAAGTCCCACTTCTGATCATGGAAGAATTCAGTGGTTCTATTTTTGAAGGCATTAGTCATAGAGCTTAGAAAATCTTGAAATAAACAGCGGTGGGGTGATGCAATGAAAAGCCCCTTTTTGTGCATTACAGATGAAATTGCTGATGATGATCGAATGATTTCAGAGGCAGCAGGTTCTTAGTTTAATTTTTTGACTACTTTAATTCATTTTACTTCGGTTTTGTTATATATTCTATTGAATATTATATAAGATGCAAGACACACATTTCATGTAACCATGAGCTGAGTAATTGAAATGAAGTATGAGCGGCAGGATAATCTCCTGGGTTTCATTTGGAGAATATTCTTACGTTGAATAAATACAGCCTATTAAAAGTTAACTTACATTTTTTCATTAGTGTTAAAAAGAGATTGTCATCATTGCCACAGGTTTCTGAATGTTTTTGGCCTTGTGGACAGTTTTTGGGCTAATTTTGTAGACTCTGATTGAGTAGTCACTGAACCATCAGTACTAACAAAGTCACTATAGCCCTGTTAAAGAACATAATCATACCCTCTTACCTCATAATGGCTGTATATATTGCCCCTACAAAACTGCAATGCACAAACCACGAGGCATCTCAGCATGGACTGTGAAGCAAATGTAGATTTCAGCCCTGAGGGTGGATAATATGTTATATAACAATAGATATTATATAATTACTTGACTTAGGATTGCTAAAAGCTGCATGAGCAACATCAGTGGTGTAACTAGATGTTACTGGGCCCTGCAGCAAATTCATTTTATCCAAACAATGTTGAAATATATGTTGAAATTGCTCATTAATTAGGGCCTCGTGGAGCCCCCATATACCCCTAGGCCCCCTTGCAGTCACAGGGGTATATTTATTAAAGAGTGAAGTTAAGAGTGAAGTTCCGCCACTAGAGTGAAATTCCGCCACTCTCCATTCATTTATATGGGATTTTTAAAGGTGTATTTATCAGAGGGTAAACTTTCACTTTCACCTATTGATTAATACGCCTTTCAAAAATGGAGAGTGGCGGAATTTCACTCTAGTGGCGGAACTTCACTCTTTGATAAATCTGCCCCACAGGGTCTGCTACCTCTGTAGTTATGCCCCTGAGCAAAATTGTTGCCTTAACTTGGGGAGGTGAATTTGTTCTTGTGTATGTGTTTCTTGAAAACAAGCAGTAAAATTTATTTTCTCACTGCAGAAGTACGTTTTGATCTTTGAACAATCCATACAGTATATTCCATTTCTTTTTCCTGATTGCACCTCCATTCCCCTGACACTTTTTTCATTGTAGCTCAAGGGTCTCTCTTGGATTGTTATTCTCCATCTATAAATGAGCAGTGCTTACATTTTAAGTTTCTTTGAGTTTTATTGTATTCTATGTTGATGTAAAAAAAATTCTTCCTTTCCCTTCCTTCATAACTGCAACATCTTTGTTTCTTCTTAAAATGGGAAGTATCATGAAAATGAAAATTTAATATATGCTTCAGCATAATGAAATGAAAAGTTTTCTACATATAATCAATTAAAAATTCTGTTTTTGATACTCTATTTCTTTGCTAATTTCATCTCGGATTTTTTGCATGTAAACAGCAGACTGTATTTTGAGTCAAAAGCAAATGGGTTGGTAATTATTATAAAAAAGGACGGGGCTTTGTAAAATGGTAAAATTCCCCCTTGTCCTCAACATGAGTTCAATAATCAGGGCTTGTGTTAAACAGACATTTTGTCTATGGTTTTTGGTACTGCTTGAGATAGACAGGACAAACAGGGAAATTGAAGCTACTCCATGCTTGGAGCAATCAATTGGCAAAAACTGTGTTTAGCACAAATCCAATTCAGTGAACTCAAGTTAATATGGTCAATTGGTCATTCAACTGACTATAAAGAACATTGCTATGAAAATCTTTGGGCTCTTGTACGTGCTTATATTTTTGTTTCAGTGTCAAGCATTGTCACATATTTGATAGTCTAGAATCCTTATTGTCACATCTCTATATATCTGAATAATACGTAGATAATGTAACTGTGGGCTCTGGTACATTTAAAAAAGGGAATGTATTTCCTTGGTGTTGATGTTTGGTTCAAGGGCTTGGGAAACTGCAGTCTATTTTAGCTGTCATATTTAACCATTTATTCGTTGATACATTCTAGAACAGTGTCAAATGAAATCATAAAGAATAATACTCCTGTATCTTCCCTATTGATATTCTTTCCAACCTCTCTCATATGCTTTGTTTATATTTGGTTTGTTTTATTTACCTGCATTAATACTTGATCTTGGAGGCTGGATCAGTGATTTAATACTTGGGCAAAAGTGTGGGATTTCTTGGTGTAATGATGTATTAATCTTGTATAAATGATGTATTGCTGATGCAAGACTGAAAAATGATAACCATCCATCGTAGAACACAATATTCAGTTCATTTTGATGCAATAATCCTTTAAAGTGGACCTGTCACCTACACATAAAAAGCTGAATAATGAAAGTCCAGAAGCAAATGATCAGATAGGCAGATTTAGCCTAGCAATTGATTAAATAAGCAAATTCTTAATGTATACCAGAGCTTCATAAAGACTTTTAACTGTTTTAACATATTCATGTGTGCTTGTAGCTGGTGACTAGAAGCAGGCTGTAGGTTACTGCACCTTGGGAAATTAGGAGACTAATATTTTTTACTCGATTGAATGTTTCAGATACACTGCCTTTGACTTGTACAGACTCTAAATAGGTTTTTAGATGCCAAAGGTTTTTCAATCAATAGTTCATAATTGATAAATCAACTTCACAAACCATGCATTTTTGGTGCGTATGAACAGTTTTAACATTATTTTAACCACACACAAAAGAGATTGACAGATGCAACAAATATTAACTTTTACCTCATACACAATATCTGCCTACCTATCTCTCTCTCCCCTTGGATATGTCTTGCACTCATATATTAGTTTTATAATGAGATCACCTGTTGAATGAATCGTTCACTTCCTTTTGTATCTCTGTCACAAGTGTTTTCTTAATTTGGCATAGTTGTTTTATATTCAAAGTTTTATATTATTCATATTAAAAATTCCTAATGAGATAGTTTCAAAATATCTGCAATCTAGGAGCACTGGGGACCGGTCACTTCCCATAGCTCTGACACAACCAGCGGTAAAACCAGAGCACCCCGTGCCCCTGGCAAAAAAATCTTCAGAGGGGTCCTGTCTGCATTGCTGCCCCAGGGGGGACTTTAATGCTATAGAGGACGCCAACCCCTTGGTCTGGGCCCCCCCCCATGTAACTTTTGGATCTGCTACCTCTACAGTTACTCCACTGTACACAGTGTTGGGAGGAGGTACATATTGGTTGGGGGAGCAGGGAGGTACGTGTTGGGGAGGGTGGTGAGGCGGGGGGACCACACGAGGTTGGGGGGCCAACATGGCTGTGGTAGTTGGTCCACAATATAGCAACCTCTAGTGGGCCTTTGTTTATGCTTTTCTCAATGTTGTTTTGTAAAACCTGTGTGTTTTTCCTACATCTTCTTTTTGTAAATAATTCCCATTTCTTTCTTTTGAACACTCCTGCAGTCCCTAATTTAAGGGTTAAAAAAATCCTTTATTTCTAGTTGTTCTCTCCACTCTCTCTTGTACTTTTTATATCTCTATATATGTTATATTTATCATTGTCATCTTTGTGACAGTTTTGAATCCATACATGTATGCTAGACTGCAGGGTAGAAACTTGTTTTTATTTGCGGCTGTTGTCTCCACTCTCCTTGCATCTCCTCCTCACTTCTTCTTCTTCCTGTGCCCACAACCAACAGCTTACAGAGGAGCTGGAAGATGGATGCGTGGAACTTCGCTGGAAGAATCTGCGCCGAGGGGTAAGTATGGAGTATGGGGCATCTCCATGGGGGGGGGGGGTTAGTTAGCCTGGGGGGAGCAGGGAGGGAAGGCTACTTGGGGAAGGGGGTAGGGTTTTTTTTCCCCCACAGATTGATTTCTCCTTTAAGGAGTGGCAGCCCTTTGCTTTGAGGCATCAGTGTCAGTCCTTAAATGGGTAATAAAAGTTCCAAACACTTTTTTAGTTCAACATTACTGCAGAAATGTATTTTTATCTTTATTCAGTTTTGCAAAAATGCACACATTGACATCATTCATTAACAGCACTTGTGTCCAAAGACAATCCTTTCCTGGTTGCAATTGGCACCAGTATGTCCATGTTTGCTAAGTGACATAGAGAATTGTGTCTGAAATTGTGTTTTGTACACTGCACTTGTGGTCACCAATGAATACTATATTTCTAGTGGACTATTTAAAATCAATTCAACTGTAAAAGTATTTTGTTAAGTAAGATTAAGTAAGGTTAAGTAAGGTTTACTGCCCTTTCTGTTTTGGGATATGATGCTTGCCAATTACTGTGTTAACCTAAAATCCCAAATATTTGTTTATCACAGTCATCACAGCAGCTAAAAGAGAATCTATTCTCACTCATATGCAGGTTAATAACTTTGTTGGAGTGGAATTTGAAGAGATAGGAAATGTGTATATTGCTATGGTTTTGCTGTTCAATCAATGACTTGAGGGGGCCACATGGACATAACTGTTTGATTTTGAATCTGTGCTGAATGCTGAAGATCAATTACAAACTCACTGAACAATAAAAAAGGAATGATCTAACTTCAGATATATAAAATTAACTAAAAAAATGGGCTCTGACTTCTGTCAGTGTTCAATTTTTGTATAGGAGAAAAGAAGGAAAGTATCCCCGTCTTTTTAATCAGAAAAAACACCAAAAGTTATATATTATCACTGTGTGATTTCAGTTAAACTATTAAATCTCGTGATTCAGTATCTATAGGTCCCCCCTTTAATAATTCATCCCACAAAGTGATAGTGCTTACCCTCAATAAAATAGCATTAAATAGAGTAAAACTAAGACACAATTAATTTTCCTTTTAAATATTGTTTATACATAGTAATTTCTAACTCATGAACAATTCATTTAACATCAAATTAATAAATTACTAACAACCAGCTAAAACACCAATAAGGATGGTAAAGTGCCACCAACTGTGATTAATTCACATATGAATTCATTAAAGTCCAATTGTTAATATCTCTGATTCCAAGAAAAGGTAGGAAAAGGAAATTGGTAGATGGGTGGAGAAGTCCCGTATTCTGTGGCTGATTGTTTTACTAACTGCGGGACCCCACAAAGGAGGAGAAGTCAGTGCTTCTGGAACTGTGGTCTCAATTCTATTTTAACTAGCAGGATTGAGAAGCTATCTTTTCTAAAAAACACACAAATTCCAGAGCACTTATAGCGAAAACAGTAACACAAGAATGCAGATAATCTGGGTTAAGAGAAGCACCCAGATCACTATAAGAAGTTTTTTTTAAAAAAAGAACCCCCCAAGGTTTTATCTTAAATGGTATAAACCAGTGAGAATTGGCAAGTAATGAACAGTTATGTCCCATGTAACCCCCTTCAAGTTGCTGACTAACTCAGAGTTAGAGAGCTGAAAAACAGGAAGCAGTGTTCTGGCTATTATGTTACACATCCAGTCACTCCAGCCTTTATACATTACATGTTTGCTAACTAACTATATTAGAAACATTTTTTTATTTTGAACAGTTTTGCTGTTCAATCAATGACTTGAGGGGGCCACATGGACATAACTGTTTGATTTTGAATCTGAGCTGAATGCTGAGGATCAATTACAAACTCACTGAACAGTTATGTCCAATGTGACCCCCTTCAAGTTCCTGACTAACTCAGAGTTAGAGAGCTGAAAAGCAGGAAGTAGTGTTATGTTCTATTATATTAGACATCCAGTCACTCCAGCCTTTATACATTACATTTTTGGCTAACTAACTATATTAGAAACATTTTTTATTTTGAACAGCCTATCTATTTACCTAGTTTTTATTTTTAAACTGAACTGTTTCTGAACTGAACTGTGTTTTTTAATGGTTTTTTTTTAATGGTTTGAAAATTATTTTACATTACAGTAAAGTACTTAAGGGGGTGGTTCACCTTTAAAGTAACTTTTATTATGTTATAGAATTACCAATTCTAAGCAACTTTTCAATTGGTTTTCATTATTTTTTTATAGTTTTATAGTTATTTGTCTTTTTCTTTTGATTTTTTACAGCTATCAAATGGGCGTCACTGTCCCCTTCTAAATAAACAAATGCTCTGTAGGGCTACAAATGTATTGTATACATTTTTTTACTGATCCTTCTATTCAGACTATCTCCTATTCATATTCCAGTCTCTTATTCAAATCAGTGCATGGTTGCTAGGGTAATTTGGGCTCTAGTTACCAGATTGCTTATAATGCAAATTAAAGAGCTGCTGAATAAAAAGCTAAATAACTCAAAAACTGTCAATAATAAAAAATTAACACAAATTGCAAATTATCTCAGAATATCCCTCTCTACACCATAATAACAGTTATCTCAAAGGTGAACAATCCCTTTAAAGGAGAAGGAAAGGCTACAATTAATTAAGCTTTATCAGAAAGGTCTATATAAATACACCAGTAAACACTCAAAGTAATGCTGCTCTGAGTCATCTATCAAAAGAAACACCACATTTCTTTCCTTCTATTGTGTAGAAATGGGCTTCTGTATCAGACTTCCTGTTTTCAGCGGAAACCTCCAGGGCAGGGCTTGAGCATGCTCAGTTTGCTCCTCTCCCCCTCCCTACCTCCCATCCCTGCTATAATCTGAGCTCAGAGCTGTAAGTGAGCAGGGTGAGACTCAGGCAGGAAGTGATGTCACACCAAGGTTATATGGCAGCTTCTATCCTAAACAAACAGAGACAGTGTCTAGAGTTGTTTACTCAGGTACAGTAAAGCATTCTGCAGAATGAATATAGCACTCTAGCTTGCACTATTATGGCTAATATGTTGGCAATAAACTGTCTTGGAGCTTTCCTTCTCCTTTAAAAGCATTGTTGGTATTAAGACATAGCTTGTTTTCAATGTATTATGTAAAAGTAAAGTTTCTCCTTGATATTATGAATCAGTTTGCATTTTGGACTGGCAACAATTCTGCAAATACAGTAACTATGACTCATGAATATGTTACAAAGTGTCCCAGGGCTACAAGATGTCATTTGGGGAAGGGAAGTGTATTTTAATTGCCTAAAGACAGAAGTTAGCTGATAATGAACCAATTGCAGAGGAGTTTGATTCTAAGGGGCATGTTCCAGAGGCATATACCTGTGAAAGTTTTTTCAGCTCTGTATCCTGCCTTAGAGTAACAATTACTATTCTGGGGGAGATAGGGATCCTACACAAAAGGGGATGATGCATCAAAAGCTTCTAGAATGGGAAGTGAGGGAAGGGAATAAACCTATGGAGGAATCATAGCACTCTCTAGGTAAACTCCTTGAGGGCATTACAGCATCCTGGCCTAAAAAGCCATTTACAAGGTTGCCAGGTGCCAGAGAGACAAGTACAAGGAAAAACATGGGCAGATTTTGACAGACCTGCCATTTCTTGATGACCTGAGAAAGAGAGATCTGCTACTTGTTGGCTGAAGATACCTGCAATGGTTCTTCACCGGGAAGAAAATGTCCAGCAAGCCAAACATTTCTGTGCCATGAATTCCTGCACTCTAACTGTGTGTCACATTTTATGGAGGTGTAACATGAACTATTTTGCCATTATGAAATTTATGAATGCTACAATGGCTGTCATTTTAAATATGCAGTCTAGTCAAAAACAGATGATAAAAGTGACTATTTTACATTTTTATTTTTGCATGAAAATAATTATGTTCTGTTGAGCTCTGTTACACTGGTGACCCCCTTTCTCAGCTGGGCCCACCCAACAGTGATTGCAGCAAGGTATGTTAAACTACACCATTAGTGCTGCAAATAAAGAATTTTGTACATCACTTGCTCTTTAGCTTCTAATAGATGTCTTCTGAAGAAGCTTTCCACAGCAAAACGAATCAGGTGTGACATAGTTTCTGGTCTTAGTAGTGAGTGGATGCACAGGTGGAACACACCAGCAGAATCCACCTCTTTGTATTGCAACAGTTCAGCTCCACAATCTGTGCCATAGCACTGGAGAAAGTAAATACAAATTGTGTATATACAAAATAATAATTATTTTGTATATACAAAATATGTATCAACTTACTGCACTAAAGTTTTTATTTAATGGGTGCTTCCTTCTGCACAGAGGGGATGATCCAGGAAGCTGCAATTCAGTTATTGGATATTGGACATTTAATTGTGATGATCACATTTTAGCTCTGAACATTTGTTCAACTGGTACACTAGAGAAAGTGATTGTTTGATATGCATTCAGTACTGTGACTTATGTAAGTGCAATAATTTTTATAACCTTTTTAAAAATAAAGGCAAATTATACTATGGGCACTGTCCAGGGACGTAACTACAGAGGAAGCAGACCCTGAAGGTGCAGGGGGCCCAGGAGATATGGGAGTCCAATGAAGCCCTAATTAATGAGCAATTTCAACATATATTGGTAAAACAGGACACCTTCTGGATATGTTTGGGCCCTAAAAAAGTTGCTGGGGGGCCCCAATGACATCTAGCTATGCCATTGTCGCCATCCCAGCATTTTAATGTCTTTACAGAAAAAGAAATACCCTGGAGCTGATACTGATATGCTGTTCTGAATAATTTGCTGTTTAAATAATTTTATTCAGCAGCTAGGAGTGTATCTTGTTCTTATTCAACTTCAGTCAGTCTGAATAATTGTATTCAACAGCTAGGGGAGTCTCTTGTTCTAAGGCTAAGGCCACACTAGGCGATAGCGCCGCGATTTGACTCGCGGCGACTTTTCGCGGCGACTTTTAATCCGCAATCGCTGCGGAAACTTTTGCGCTGGCGTCTATGGGGAATCGCCAGCGTCAAAACACACGCGGCGATCTTTTTTCTATTGTCGCTCGAAATCGCCTAGCGAGGCGATTTCGAGCGACAATAGAAAAAAGATCGCCGCGTGTGTTTTGACGCTGGCGATTTTTCGCGATTCCCCATAGACGCCAGCGCAAAAGTTTCCGCAGCGATTGCGGATTAAAAGTCGCGGCGAAAAGTCGCCGCGAGTCAAATCGCGGCGCTATCGCCTAGTGTGGCCTTAGCCTAATTCAACTTCGGCCAGTTTAAATTGTTTTATTCAGCACAAAGGAGTGTCTCTTGTTGTTCAAATTTACCTTGACGTGGTATGGTGGCTTTTCAACTTTATGATCATAACTTTGTAAAAACCCCTGTTTTGTAAACTTTTGAGACAGGGGACTAGGGAATGTGCATTAAAACTAGCACTTCCATTATACTTAAATATACTATTACTTTGACTTTAGAGTGCTTCCACATCTCCATTTTTTTACATCGAATTTAACTTCAGTCAGTCTAAATAATTGTATTCAGCACACAGGAGTGTCTCTTGTTCTAATTCAACTTCAGTTAGTCTAAATAATTTTAATCAGCACCTAGGAGTGCCAAGTTTATCTGCGAAAATGACGCCCGGTCTCCTGTCCAAAATTTGTTGCATAATTTGTTGTGCGTCAAAAACATTTTTTCACCCATAGACTTTAATGCAGTTTTTTGCAGTTTTGAGAATTTTTGGCTAATCGAAACAGGTTAGATTTGCCAATCACTAATTCTTATTCAACTTCAGTCAGTCTTAATAGTTTTATTCATCATCTAGGAGTGTCTCTTGTTCTAATTCAACTTCAGTCAGTCTTAATAATTTAATTCATCGTCTAGGAGTGTCTCTTGTTCTAATTCAACTTCAGTCAGTCTAAATAATTTATTATTCAGCATTTAGGAGCAGATCTATCAAAGGTCAAGGTGAATTTTTGAATTCAAAAATTTGAATTTTGAGCTATTTTTTGTGTACTTCGACTAGGGAATAGTCCAAATTCGATTTGAATTTGAAAAAAAAAAATCAAAAATTCGAATATTGAAATTTATCATGCACCGTCTCTTTAAAATTTCGACTTCGCCATTTAAAACCTGCCAAATTGCTGTTTTACTCTATGGGGGACCTCCTAGAACCTATCTGGAGTCAAATGGTGGACTAATCTTAGTTTTTTTTCGATTTGAATTCGATCAAATTCGATTTTACTTAGATTCGTACGATTAAAATTCAGCTGAATACGGACCTATTCGGCCAAAAAAAAAACTTTGACTTCATTTCATTTGGTCTTTTTGAATTCGAATTTCGAAATTTGACCCTTGATAAATATGCCCCTTAATGTAGTGCCAAGTCACTAGTATAATCTAAAAATGTCAAAAAAGCTGAGGTGAATATTTAAGTGGTGCACATAAAAGAAAACTAAAAGCTGCTAAGCAAGAACAAGTGAAAAAATTATAGATAAATACTATATTTCAAAAATCTGTCTCAAGCCAACCTTCAGATCAGGAAACTTCTACCTCACAAGAAAATGTTAAAGAAATATATTTGAAGGTGGCTTTGAAATAGTTTAGGAGACAATGACATAGTCAGGGTCGGACTGGGCCAGTGGGGCACCAGGAAAAAACCTGGTGGGCCCCGCTGGCCCAGGTCCACACCAACATCTTCTTCCTAAAGCTGCGACCCCCTTTGTCAGAGGTTCTGCAGCAGGGGGGGCCTGGGGCAGTAGCCCCGGTGGGCCCCAGCCCCCCCAGTCCGACCCTGGATACAGTCACAGCACTGTTTACTGAAAGAAGTCAAAGTAGTAATTATTCAGATGGAAAAGGTGATGCCCAAGAACAGTCATTTCAAAATATGCTATTCAATATAGAGGAGTCTGTTTCCAGACAAACTAGATTATAACATGAATTGAAATATTATCTCAGGAAACCAACCTCAAGGACCATTTCCAAATGATTCTTAAACTAACAGATCTTTTAGCAGTGACAATTATTATACCCAAACAAAAGCAGGTTTTGGCTCTGTTATTTCCCTACCTTAAATGGTGTATATTGTGAGCCATGTTGGCTGTTTTCAGTTGAGGAGCACTCTGATCTTTTTCCACAAAATGCTTGGTGTGATAGCTGCATGTACGATTGGCAGGGACTGAGTTAAAAAATTAAAACGAGTACATCATACTGACATGCATGCCTTTTGCACAGTATATCGAAACAGAATAAAAAAAAGTTGCATTCTTTTTTACATGAGGGCTTTGATAAATGGAAAGCAATTATCACTCATCTTTTGGATGTAACAAGAACACTGGCATTATATCAGCTTTCTTTCCGGGGTCATCGAGAGAGTATTAGCGAAATAGGAGAGCAGAGTGGCAATTTTCTCAATATAATTGATCTCCTATCCCATTATGACCCTTTGCTTAAAGCACACTTATCTAAAAAGGCAAAACTAAATACTTAATATTTTATAGTCTTTCTATTAAGTGACTGTTTATTGCAGGAAATATTAGGGAAATTAATCAGCAGCCTTTTTATTCCATCATCTTAGACACAACTGCAGACATATCAAAAAAGGATCAGCTGTCATTGTAAGATTTTTTTAATTAAAAAAACAAGATGATGAAGATTTAAAATAAAAGAAGTATTTTTAGTTTTTTTTTTGAGGTAACAGATCACAGTGCAGAGAACTTTGCAAATCAGGTCATACGAATTCTAATTGATATGGGTATAGATCTAAAAAACTGTAGAGGTCAGGCTTATGACTGGGCTGCCAACATGAGTGGAAGATACTTACAAGTTCATATAGAGAAGCATGTGCCAAATGCAGAGTTTGTTCATTGTGCTACATACAATTTAAATCTTGTTCTAAATGATTCTGTGAAAAACATAGTTAAAATGTGACAATTTTATGAAAAAGTTAAGAATCTATATGCATTTTTCAGCAGCAGATGACACATGTAGAAATAAAACACTTAAAAAATTGTGTCCAACTAGATTGTCTTCACGATTTGATTCATTGATTCTAAACTACTGCAGAGTTGGGAAGCTGATCTTCACAGAGCCACTACACTTATTGAACATGCACAAAGTAACATTTTATCATCAAATAAATAACTTTGAAAATAGTGTACAAGAAGCACGAGAGTTAGCAAAATCCTGGGACATTCAACCACAATTTGTATCTCAGGGGCACATTTACTAATGGTCGAATATCCCCTCGAAGGATTTTAATCCATCGATTGAATGAAATTCCTTCGATCAGAAAATTGCTAGAAAGCCTATCATTGTACCTCAGTAGGTTTTAGTTGGCGAAGTAGGTGGTCGAAGTTTTTTTATAGAGACAGTACTTAGACTATCGAATGGTCGAATGGTCGAATAGTCGAACGAGTTTTAGTTCGAAACGCTCAAGTCGAAGTCGTAGTCGGAGGTTGAAGTAGCCAATTCGATGGTCGAAGTAGCCAAAAAAAACATTTGAAATTCGTAAGTATTTTTTCTTCTAATCCTTCACTCGAGCTAAGTAAATGTGCCCCTAAATGTCAAAAACAAGTGAAAAGATTTTTTTTAGTGAGCACAGCTCTGATGAAAAAATTTCAAACAACTGTAATGGTTCATTGGATATAATTATTCAACAGTTAACCTGGTGTTTCAATAGTATGAAGACTATTAATGCCATTTGTTGCTTCTTGAACCCTAAGCAATTAAGGCAAATGAACAATGAAGAGGTACCAGAGGTCAGATTTGTCACATACCTTAGTAGAGCAGCTAATAAACTTTAAGACAATCATAGTCCCAGAAATACTGTAAAGAAACATACCTTCTGTCAAAGATCTTGCAAGATTTTTATTTGTTGACAATAGTTGTTTAGTAAGTAGTTTACCTGACTTGTGCACAGCCTTTCAGTTATATTTAACTCCAGTGACAACCAGTGGCGAGAAAGATCTTTCTTAAAACTCAAGTTAATAAAAACATTTTTAAGAAATACAATGACTGAATCAAGGTTAAATGCTCTAAGATATATTATGCATTGAACATGAACATGTAGAAAACTTAATCTAGATGATGACTTTGAAAGTTTTAGACTTTAGACTTATTTATTTTTTACTTGTGTGTGTGTACATTTTCATGTTTCTTAAAAACTGAATTAATATAAATGATTAAAGTGCCCATGTCACCTCTATATTTTAATATGCACATTAAAACATTAAGAATCAACTCCATTAATCCCATTTCCCCACCGACTTAAATATGGTTCTAACATCATTTTATTTTCTCATACTGTCCTTTCACTTTTTGGGGCAGATTTATCAAGGGTCGAAGTGGAAAATACTGCGAAATTCGACCATCGAATAGAATCCTCCGACATTCGAATTCAAAGTCAGAGGATTTTATTCATCGTATGATCGTACGATCGTACTCCGGTCGTACTTCGAATCGTACGATTCGAATGATTTCATCGTACAATCGTACGATTTTTCTTCTAAATATGCTCTGGCAGGTCCCCATAGGCTAAGATACACTTCGGCAGGTTTAAGTTGGCTAAGTGTTGAAGTCAAAGTTTTTTTAAAGAGACAGTACTTCGATTATCGAATGGTCGAATAGTCGAACGATCGTCAAAGTAAATTCGAAGTCGTAGTATCCTATTCGATGGTTGAAGTATCCAAAAAATTACTTTGAATTTCGAATTTTTTTACTTCGAAAATTCACTCAAATTCACTTCGACCCTTGATAAATCTGCCCCTAAGTGTTGTTATAAAGTAAAAAACTAAAATGCACAGCCAAACTCTGCATTTCTGTACATTAAATTTGACAGCAACCTGATTTCTAAAGATTTTGTCTGCATAGTATATTTATTTGTCTCTTAATCTAAACTATATTAGGAAAAGGCACTGACAATACCGCTTGTAATGGTTGGTAATATTATAAAAATAAAATCAGATATTAAAAACAAGGTTTTATATAACTCAAGTTGACATCACATGGCTTTTTACTGGCTAATTAAAGAAACATATAAACACAGTATTGTTAATTACTGTATATACAAATGTAATGATTTTAATATCTGAAAACATTAATATAACATTTTGCAGTGGTTTTGATTGTAACAGATTTTCTAGTTTCAGAAAGAAAGCATAATTGAAGAAGATAGTGTATTGAGCGTGTAGTCACATAGAAATAGCTATCAAGTTGAATTCTGAAGGTATAGAGAGTAATCAGAAATTGAAATGTATCACGCAGGCATAAGAATCTATGGAAGGATAAAAATACGTGAATATGGGCAAATTATGTATCAAAGACGAGAGAAATACAATTGAAAAATATGATGAATAATTCTAACTGGGCTGTCTATGCTTTCCAATTGCCAGCATGAATCGCTGTTAAGCTTAAGAAACCACTACTTTTTCAGCAAAGTAAGACATTCTTTCAGAACTAACCACTGGAGAATTTCAAGGTATGACCTCTAGTTGTTTTATATTCTGGTCCATAAGGAAGTTAACTTCATACACACTATAGTATGGCCTTCCAGGCAGATTATAGCTGTGCATCATTTTAATAGCAATTCAGTATATAAAAGTATACAACTTTTTAAAACACCATTTTAAATGCACAAGAGAACACATTTAGGGGGTTATTTATCAACGGTGAATTTATTTTTAACTGTAATAAATTTGAATGTACTCACAACTCGAATGGGAGATTATTTATGACATCACAAAACATTAATATTAATAACATTTGGCACCCCCAAGTGCAAGAAGACTTTCCTTCTCCTTAAAAGGACTTTGCCACATGTAATACAATGGGTGTCATTTACATGCTCAAATGCCCTGTGGTAAAGTCTATGTTGGCAAAACAAAAAGACAGTTCAAAGTACGTATTGGGGAACACAAGAGTTCAATTGACAATTGTGATTTGGAAAGAATTAAATATGTGACTCCAATAAGTAGACATTTTAAAACCTATGGACACAATAGCAAACAATTGAGGTGGCTATTACAACAAGTCGTAAAACTCCGCAGACGGTGTGGTGATAGAGATGGATTACTGTTGCAGGAAGTCCATGGAATGAAGTGTGCCTTTGTTTCTATTTTTGTGTATTTATGAAAAAACATTAGATCGAATAGGAACAACCCAAAAATTTTAATCAAATTTGAGTTTTCCCGAGAAAAGAAACTTAAATGTCAGGAAGGATATTAACATTTTGAAATGGTTCAACGGACCTCTGCCATTGATTCCTACATGAATTCAGCAGGTATTAGGTGGCAAAGAGTCAAACATTTCCATGGTCGTGGTGTGATAAATCTCACATTCAAATTTGAGTTGTTGAAAATTTCTAGTTTTGTCTGATACCATCTACCAGATCTAATCATTTTTATACCTTATGGTGTTGACAACAGCTGTACTGATCAGAATTCATGTTTTCTTATATCTGAACCACTTTAACCTGCTCAGCTGTCTTGAGAAAAAGGTAATCCCTTTTCTGGACCAAAGGTAATCCCTTTTCTACCAAAGGTCTCAAATGCTTACCCTAAGATTCAGGGTGATTAGTTGCCCAGCGACAACTCTCCTCTTCGTTTCTGCGACTAATCTCCCCGAACTGCCTCCCGCCGGCTCGAATGTAAATCGCCGGCGGGATGGCACTCATAGCAATTCGTTTTCCGAAGTCGCCAGAAGTTGAAACGATCTGAGTGCTATCCCGCCGGTGATTTACATTCTAGCCGGCGGGAGGCAGTTTCGGGAAGATTTGGCCCCCCGAAGGAGAGAAGATTTGTCGCCTGGCGACTAATCTCCCTGAATATGAGCGTGTGCCCTGACCCTTAAGCTTAAGATAAGTCTGTTGGGACTGGAGTCTACATTTAGTGATCTATAATTGTCAGACTGAGACACAGATAAGTGGCTGGCTTGTATGAACCTATGTGCTGCATAACATGGGTAAAGTGGGTATTTGACTTGATTTGGTTGGGAACATGCTGTTAAGTTTAAAGGTGATTTTACTAATGAAGAAAGACAATTAAAAAAAATCCCAAAATTTGTGAAGGATAAATCTTCAATGGTTAAAGGGAGAGCTGTCGTTGACTTTTACATGAATTCGACAGGTTTTAGATGGAGTATTTTCAGTTTCAGACTTTAAGTAGCTCTGAGGCATAATAAATCTAGGTTTTTTTTCTTTAAAGATTTTGTTTTTTTCACAAAAAAAACTTGACTACAAAAAATCAAGTTTTAATAAATAACCCCCTCAATGTTGCATTCACCTTAGCCTCTGTTGAATTATTCAAACAATCAACATGACCTATATGTAACTTTTAATGTACATTCATATTTTAAAAAGTAGTTTTTTAGTGTCAGTATCACTTGAGTATCGCTGAGTTTGACGCGTACATGTGTCATTGTGCATGCAGCCCATTAAGGAAGAATTGGCTGCATCTGGGCCTGCACTCCCCTGCAGTCAAATGCATTTAACTGGAACACAGAGAAGCACAGGCAACACTGGCCCTGAAGAAGAGCTCTATATTACACACCTTTATAAATTACATCACTTTTTACATTGCCTTTTACTAAGGATTATTTCCTTAGTTTACACAATCTCTGAAGCAGTGTAAAAGTGTCCTCCTTTACACAAGCTTTCTTAAATATGCCCATTAGTGTATAATGCCCTATTAATAGTATTAAACTACTCCTGTAGCTAAATCAACTCACTGGAAAAGACCACAACAAAACCAAGTGTATGGAATGCATTCCATAAAGAGGAGTGTAATACTCTGCCTATGTTTAGATGACTATGAAATAACCTCACTGGCTCCCAATAGGTACAGTTTGCTTAGGCTCCATACTCTCTTACCACTGCTACATTGGCTATAACAGTATTGTGTTTAAATGAGTGGAAAGACCTGCACAATACTTGCTTGTCATCTTTAGGTGAGATTTGCCTATAAGGAAAAATAAAGCTTATAAAGCATTTTAATAAAAGCGTGACTGTGGGTGTATGTACAACTGTAACTGTATATTGCCTCAGCAAGTTATAAAAACTGCCTAATGCTTGTAGTTATGAACTAATAAATAAAAACACATGATTATATATATACACATTAGAGGCACTAATGTCCTAAATGTATTTACATATGTATTTACATTTCTTTCATCTACTCAATTTGCTGCTCAAAATCCCTTATTTCTCCTACAATCACATAGTATATGCACATTTATGATATTTTAAAGCATTTTTTTCTGTATGCAAGATGTTTTGGTACAAAATACTCCAAAAGAACAGAGTTATTATATAAACCAGGGTATGCCAATTTTGACAACTTACCTTTTCATAAATAAGGCCTGTTTATATAATGAAGTTACACTTCTACTTTTACTTCTACTAAGAGCTATCATACTTCTTACTTCTTACTTCTACTAAGAGCTATCATATATCATCAGTCAATTATCTCTGACTACAGAAACATTATAACTAGAAAAGAATTCGTTTGGACACAATCCAATTTTTATTTGGTTAGAACAGGTGGGAGTCTCAAGTTAACATGAAATATGGAGCCAGACTGCATTTATACTTTAAAAATGAAAACAATAAAACTGCTCTTCATAATCACTAACAAATATGGCAAAATGTAAAATGGCAAAATGTAAAGAGACGCTATTGTCCTGAAGACACAGAATAATGTTTAGGTAATCAGATAAGATTCATTCTGAAAAATGATTCATAATGTTTAAAAAAAGTCATAATTAAAAAAACTGCTTTTCTGGTTGAACAAGGGAACATGTCCAAGTCATATGATTGGTGCTGACTGTACAGCAGAAAATTGCATTATTTTTATTTACTATAATAAAACATCAGGTAAAAGGGTCAATACAGTATAACTATATATATATATATCTATAAGACCAGGGTCATATTTTCTATATTAGGCACCCAAGAGGTCATGCCTAGGGAGGCAGCCTTAGGGGATGTGGCCCTTGTGTGTCTATATAGAAAAAACACTATTAAAAAAAAACAATGCTCCCCAGCTGCAACCCAGATCTGGCAGAGTAACTAAAGGACTAATAGTAGACCGCACCAACCAAAGAAAATCTTCTTAAAAGTGTTTATTAAGGGTTCTGGCACCATGCTTCAGACCTACAGAGGTCTTTTATCAAGCTGATCATTTTCTTTGGTTGCTGTGGTCTATTATTAGTCTTTTGGATAAGCAGATGGACTTGGCCATGATGTGACCTGCACCCATTAGTGGTATGAAAAAACAGGTGCTGACAAGATTGTAGAGTATCTAAAGGGACATGTGTACCGCACATTCACCAAACAGCAAGGGGGGGTTGATGGTCAGAGGTCCAGAGCACCAAACATAAATACAGCACTGTATAGGTTAGCTTATTGGTGTAGCACATTTTCCATTTATCAGCAATAGACAGCAATTTTGTCTGCCTTTGGAAGAAAGCTTCCCGTGAGTTTCCCATGGATTGTTGCAAATTTGCTTTTAGTCTCAGACAACAATTGACGAGTATTTTTTTTTCTGTGATACTGAACTAGAATAACATAACTGGAAACTTGCAGATACTTAATATCAGGATGTATCCAAGCAAAACAATTTGCCAAAAAACATATTTTCAGCACTACTCTCAGTCACTAATCAATGTGCATTGCATTCCAGCAAAACTCTTTTATGAAATTGTTTGCTCAGTATCCCTTCTAGTTTTCAAAATATTTTTTTCTTGTTTTACAGTATTACCTGTGCATATAACAAGCTTTCTCTATGTATATCTTATTCTAGGATCAGCATGTCACAGTGGCATAATTTGACATGTTTGGTTTGTGCTGCCTAGGTACTAAGGATTTAAGTGAATGGCATTGAAAAACACTGGAATTTGGCTATATCCTGGATTTTAGTGCAATTTTCTTGTATCAATAAATTAAAATGTTTTCATGAGAATAAGAAATTAAAAAACTATTTTCAGTAGTCATAAATAAAGAAAAGGAAGGGAAACTGAATTTGCTTAATGGGATCAAAAAAAACAGGAAGGGTAGTTAATGAAATCCCCTGCTGCAAATTCTACAGCATTCAGGCTATACAGCACATTGCACCTGTTGCGACACGCTAACTTGAGTATCTGAATAATGCCCACCTACACTCCCCAGCCCACCTTTCACAAATACCTGAGCAAACATTGCAGTTTGCCCCTTTTTGCACATTGCAAACCTCCAAAGCACCCTGTAAATGAGCTCTAGGAACTATAATCTTTTTATAACGGCTTAAAACAAATACACGTATGGGAATAATATGCTTGGAACCTAAGTTTTTCTGGCTTAGTGATCTTATAATAATTTGCAAACTAAGCCAAAACTGAGTGTAACACCCTCTTGGCGACCCCCCCCGGTGCCAAGGTTGTACCATCTTACCAACTCGGGTCCTGAGTCCCCTTTGCAAGGTGAAAGGGTATTGGGAAATTCTTCTCTGACAGTGCTTCCACCTAATGGGATCTGGGAATACACCTGCGGGTGGCCCCATTAGGAAAAACATTCAACAGACACTTTGCTTTATAACAATATCAACTTTATAATAAAGAAAGTGCAGATTAAAGGGTAAGTAAAACTGTCATAGTTCAATTATGCATTCAAATAGCATGACCCACTACCCTGGGAATCTTGTAACAGTCCAGTCCTGGCACTTCCCTACCAGGCAAAGTCCCGCGCTACTCCATTGGCAGATAAAAGAGTCTCAGTCCCTTATCCCCAATGAGCACAATGGGTCCCAGGTAGCACTACTGTCCAAATACCTCTCCGCCTGGCGGGCACACTCCCCTGGGCACCACTCACCCTGGGGATTCACTCAGATGGGTAGGCTCATCCAGAGCTGGAGCAGGCATCCACATAGACAAAATCCATTCCGTGAAGCACATGCAGCTTGCTTTATCCTCCAGACATAGCCCCAGCACTGTCCATAGCGCTAGCATACTGTTGCTAAATCCGTAGCTGAACTGTAGCTCCCAGCTCTGTCTATAGTGCGAGCATTCCGAGTTCAGATTTGAGAATCAGGAGCTTTAGACCCTCCTGATCTATCTCTCAGGCATGGGGCTCCCACACCCCAGCCTCAGAGGCCTCCTGCCTTTAAATCTTGGTGGCTGAAAACACTCTCTCCTCAGTGAAGTAGTATCCAACAGTAAGACAGTAATGGCTGTATGAGCACATGGCTCTTTTCATTGTAAAGCGGCGCAGCAGTGACACCTATTGACATCCTCCGGTATCTGCCATGCTGCACAGGCACAAGGGCTCCTGCCCCTGCCAAAACTCTAGGAGACCCTGTAGCTCAAGTCCAAGCAGGGGATTTCCAGACATGTAGGGAATTAACCCTACAGGTCCCTACATGAGCATGTACACTCATAAGTTGGGCTCTACTGCGCAAGCTGTGATTGTCGACCAGGGGAGGAGGAGCAGAGAGTGAAGCAGAGTGAATTGAGAAATCGCCTCCAAAAGGTATGCCATATGGAGAACAATATATTCAGATATAGCAAGGGGAGGGGTTGGATATGGCAATCCTTTCCCTTTAAGTATATTAGAAAACATTTAAATATTTAAAAAAGCAAATACAACTATTTTGCCATCATCATGAATCGTTGTTAATTAATTATTAATGATACAAATAATAATATATGAACTACCTTTACTATTGTATTGAACAACCTTGATCATATTTGACCCACTATAAAGCAATACCTGGTCAGTTAATGTTAGTTTAATCCATAACAAGTGATAGAATCCTTATTTAGATTAGTCTTGATTTACATCTTTGTACTGCTTGCACTTCTGTTATTGATCCTATTTAATACAATAAGGGCATAGCTAGAATGCTTACTTACATACTGCACCTGCATGCCTAAAGAAAATATCACAGTATCTTGCAACAATTATTTGCCTCTAAGGTTAGTAGTAAAAGGGGCATTTGAATTGTATTTTACCAAACAAAATTGCAAAACTTGGAGTTTAAAGTAAAGAATATCAAATAGCCCCAGAGTGTGCCGATCTGTGGCAATTTGGTATTTTGCACCATCCAATGGCACTGCTGAGTTTTACAAAGGTTTGTCATTTGCAAGCATTGTGATTTCTTCTTTTCTTCTTTAGCTGATACCAACAACTCAGCATCACCTATGAATGTCTGATAAGATTCCCTCCCATATTTCTGCTACAATGCCTGGTACAGCTTCAATAAAAGGTAAGAAAAAAGTGAAAGTGGCTTTTGGTTATATTACATTATAGGAGTAATGAATAAATATCTGCCTAATCCCTGAAGGAAAGTGGTAGAACAAGTAGGCTACTGGTTGTGACATGTGACAGTTCCGTGCATAAAATACTAATTCAAATATAAAAATATTAATCTCCTTATAAATAAGAGTTTAGTCATTAATAACAGTTTATCAGGAACATACTGAGATCCGCATAGTACACTGTCAAACAAAAACAGTCCTTAGTTCTATAGTTAAGTGTCAGTTTTCCTTAGTGCTTCTTCCAACAGTGGTTTGGATTCACCTCGTCCAAAACAATTAATATGAAAATTATAAAAATCCACTACCTTGTGTACAGGGTCGGACTGGGCCAGCGGGACACCGGGAAAAAACCCGGTGGGCCCCCGGCTCTAGTGGGCCCAGATCTGCACCCTAATTTTCTTTCAGCCACGACTGTGCGTGCTGATGCGCATGCGCGAGTGTTTACGCTGTGACGCATGTTGAGAACTGATCTTCAACCAGTCTGTATAAATGGGGTTGTTGTAGATATGGTTGAGGAATATAAATACCTCAGTACAGGTATGGGACCTGTTATCCAGAATGCTCGGGACCTGGGGTTTTCCGGATAACAGATCTTTCTGTAATTTGGGTCATCATCCCTTAAGTCTACTAGAAATTCATTTAAACATGAAATTAACTCAATAGGCTGGTTTTGCTTCCAATAAGGATTAATTATATTTTAGTTGGGATCAAGTACAAGCTACTGTTTTATTATTACAAAGAAAAAGGAAATCATTTTTAAAAATTTGGATTATTTGGATATAATGGAGTCTATGGGAGACAGACATTCCGTAATTCGGAGCATTCTGGATATCGGGTTTCCGGATAAGGGATCCGATACCTGTACTATATAGGAAGGGCATGAGTAGACTTTGTTCCTTAGAAGATTAAGATCATTCAATGTTTGCAAGGAAATTAAGCTAATATTCTATCATTCTGTGGTAGCTAGTGTTATGTTTTTTTATGCTGTGTGCGGGGGAAGTCGACTGAAGGTAGCTGATGTAAATAGACTTATTAAATTTATTAGGAGGGCAGGTTCTGTTTTAGGTATGAGCTTAGAGACCTTAGAGATGGTTTTAGAGAAGAAGATGTTGTCTAAATTGATGAGTATTTTCGGAAATTATTCCCGTTACATGAAAGTTTGGAGTCATATCGTAGCTCCTTTAGTAATCGATTGGTTTTACCCAGATGTACTATTGATCGTTGTAAGAGATCTTTTTTTACCTGCAGCTATTGCTGTTTTTTAATTCTTCTCTTTCAAGCAGGGAATTGTGATTGTTTTAGTTATTTATTATGTGTAATGTAATTATGTATAATATGTGTGTTTTGTGTGATTGTATGTTAAATAAGTAAACTCTGGCATAATATTTCCTCTATCTATCTATCTATCTATCTATCTATCTATCTATCTATCTATCTATCTATCTATCTATCTATCTATCTATCTATCTATCTATCTATCTATTCAGTCCATAGTATCATAATCCTAGCAACACAGTCCACATAACAACAAAATATGTACCCACAGTACACCCTGTGCACCTAAATACCATTGTTCACTGGGGCTTTTTATAGTTGTCAGTAGGATCTGATCGGCTTTTGATATATTCATGATCCTAAAGGTGTGGTTTACCTTGATTGACCACTAACTGAAAGTGCCGGATCAGGACATTCAGGTTGGCCAGGCTCCCTAGGCAACCTGGCCAGCTGCATCACTGATCACACAAATGAGCCTGTGTTTATGTGAACAGAAACATGCTTTGACTATGGGCAAGCACTTAACACCAATGCCCAGTGAGGGGACATGGGCCCGCCCCAGACTAGAGGTAGGCAACAGAAGAATTATATGCCTGCCACCCCCTCCAGAATACACCCAAGTCATGTGCCTCTCCTGCCTACCCATAGTTCTGGCCCTGGAGGACCCACACCAAAGTATTTGAGCTAACTGTCAATCAAAGTCTGACTCCTGCATGTAGAGAAGAGACAGATTGATGAAAGGGGGTTACTGAAGTGTAATTTGAGTATTTCATATCTAAAAGAGGATTTTTTGTTGATTACATTTAAAAAGTTTCTTATTTCCAACAGATGAAGCATATATTACATTTTTGTGATAGATCCCATGTAAGAAAACTCTACTTGTTAAATTTGTTTAATTACATTTCCTGATTAGTATGGAGTATAGAATATAAATCACTTTAATCTAAATGTACAACCTGAATAAAGCCAGCATGGCATTTAATACCATAAAGCAGTTGGTTATATTACAAACTCAATAGATGGCTAATATAGTAATACGATATTTAACATCTCTCAGGAAACACAAATGTTGAAGATGCTGCAAACCTATAGGGAACCGCATATGCACAGTAGTATCATTAACCAAAGGATTCATTTTAGTAGATTATCAATCTGCACTGGATTAAGTTACATGTTCATTTTTGGAAATATGTCAATACCTGGCAGCAATGTATTGTTTGCTAGAGAATTCCAAAACAAATAATCTAACTATTATATGAAAAAGCAGGAGTAGAAGAATAACATTTGAGTAATGCCTGTTTATGAGACTATTTTATGTCCCTTGTAGGAAAAGAAATAAGGGAACAACAGAAAACTTGTTATTAACATCAAATATGTTTTTAATGTTGGTGGTTAATAGCCATAAATATCCTAAGGCAGTAAAAGAATGATACCAGTTGGTAGACAACAATTGTTAGATTTATACATTAGCATTTTGCAAATGATCCATTGCAGCAACAGGAAAAAGAAGAATAACATTTCTGAACTGCCTTTAATTGTTCTTTCATTGCCACGCAAAGTTACACAAAGCCACCCTGGAAAAATTGTAGAGAATAACAAAATTTGTGTTACAAACTTTGTTCTTATAATGCAGCATGGCATGATGTATAAACACAGCAAAAATGAAAACCATGAAAAAAATGAATTTGGCTAAGTCGGCCAAGATTTAACAGTAAACCTGCCACAGTTTTTTGATAAATTATTATGATTTCCTAAAATACCTCTGTGAATGATGAAATGGAAAGTTTTCCAAATCGATTGGGAAGAAAGAACAAAGTCAGAGGTCTACTGCTGTACACTGACTAAACCCCCTTGGACTATTGCGGTCCTTATATTTACAATAGGGGGTAGTGTGGTGATGGTTTAGGGGCAGGTCAGTACCATCAGAGGCAGGACTATGACACCACAATCAGTGATTCATTGATCACTGCATCATTTACTTCAGAGTTCTGTCCAAATGTCCGAATTTGAAAATCTGAACAGGCAGTTTTGACCTGGACAGCGCTTCCAAAAACAGGAATGGTAACAACCCTATTATATTAGTAATAAGCTGGCCATAGATGCAAAGATCCGATTGTTCGAATCCTCGAACGATCGGTCTTCCCCATCTCCTGACCTCTAACCATTCTGATCGAATAAAGTAGTAAAAGAACAGATCAGTGGATGTTCTGCCCCTGACAGCAATCATACGAAAGTTATGTCTGACAAAAGCTGGTGAAAGTCTCCCGCTGAAAATCGTACGATCGGCAATACATGCAGAGATATTATCAGCAGCCGACAGAAATTTTTAACCTGGCCGATCGTCCGTGGGACGAGAAATGTTGGGACTCTCCACACACGGTCAGAAAATCATACGAATCCTCGATTCGTATGATCGTATCTTTGCATGGCCAGCTTTAGATTTCATTAGAATCCTTCCAGTCAATTTCATACCAATTCTTTTAACAGGGTAATATCAAATAAGATAATTAGTAGCTGTTCCATGTAACAGTCAAGGTATAAAGTAATTGTTTCTAAGAAAGCAACCTATGTGTTGACAACTACAAGTAGCAACTACTAAGCTACCTGTGTGATATAAGTCTTAAAAATATATGTGGCATATATGTGGCAATCAACCTTGGTTGCAACTGCACAAAAGTCCTGTGTGCCCAGACTCATCTCAGCCACATTAAATTTGATATTTAAATATGGTAATTTATAGTGCCACTCTGCTTTTGATGGGGGTCCTTTGAATTGACCTAATTATGCTCAGACTTATACTGTGCACTCCATTAACCTGATGATTGATACAGGTTCAGCTGTTTCTATACTACCAAAGGATATTTTCTTGAAATACTTTGCAAAAGATCCGCTTGTTGCACCTGCCCTGAAACTGGTCAGTTACTTAACGGATCCAATCCCTGTGCTTGGTTGCTTGCCAGTGACTGTGCAATTTGAATCAAATACTGAAAAATGTGACTTTTACATTGTGAATAAGGGTACTGCTATACTTGGAAGGGATCTCTTTGCTGCATTAAACCTACAATTAGTTGATGGTCTCATTACTACAGCACCAGTGCCTGCCACACAGCCAGTGTCTAAAATGTCACCACAAAGCAACACTTCACTGGGCTGTGCAAAGAACTTTGTACACAAAGTTAAGTTGAGACCAGATTTAAAACCAGTACCATTTCCTGATTCAGCATGGGAAAAACTTGATATTGTCAGTCCTTTTACAGATGCTCCTATAGACTATAGATTTGCTATAACCTTGATAGACTATTACAGTAAATGGCCTGAAATTGCATTTGCTTCTCATACTACATCAGCTACAGTAATAACATTTCTGTCTACAGTCTTCAGTAGAGAAGGTAATACAAAGGAGTTAATATCAGACAACGGACCGCAGTTTGTCTCATATGAGTTTGAATCTTTTCTGAGAGAGAGAGGAATATTGTGCATAGAAAATCTTCAGTGTATTACCCACAAGCAAATAGAGAAATCGAGTGATTCAACAGAAGTCTGAAAGAAGCACTACAGACAACAAATCTTACTGGGAAATCTTGCAAAGTATTCACAACATATTCTACATAACTACAGAGCAACATGCCATGCAACAACCCAATCATCTCCAGCTGAATTATTACATGGCAGACAGATGCACACTAAGTTACATGTTGCAGACATCAAACTTCCACAAAATACTGTGCCTACAAAAGCATCTACTGCTGACATTGTGAAACGTCAGCAAGCCAAATGCAAGGCTTATACTGACAGAAAACATGGTGTCAGAGAAGTACACTTTCAGCCTGGATCTTTAGTCAGAATTAAGAAACCAGGAATACTGAAACAAGGACAATCTAAATTTACTACACCTCTTGAAGTGAGACGCCAGCGAGGACCATACACATATGAACTGTCTGATGGACGCATATGGAATGCAAGTCGTCTTGCTCCTGTTAGATATGACTTTGGAGAAGCTCCATTTGATGAAGGACATTTTCCTACTCCTGATGTCAACTGCAATAGGCCTGAAGAAAGTGAACCTATAAAGCGTACTGAGAGAATCAGAAAACTACCTGCATGGACCAAGGACTGTGTGATGTGAAGAATCTATAATATTGTTTTAAAATGCATACTGTTTTATTGTTGCTGTTTATTATAGTTGTCCAAATGCTTTCCTACTATAGGGGGAATATGTGGTGTTTATGTAGCCTGTAGATGTCACTGTGCTCAAGACTTATACTGTGCATACTTACTATACAGCTTGTGGTGTTAGAGTTGCATCCTGTTGTGTAATGGCTGCAGAAGCCTGCTAATAAAGCACTGTTATACTCTACTCATCCTTGGCTACCAAAACATAACACTGATGGACTCCATTGTTTTGATTTGTAAAGCTTGGAAGGTCTGTATGTACCTAACTCTGTATGATGAACCCATTTACAAATAAGTCTGGGGGAAATTATCACTTGCACCTTGCTGATATCCCCTTTCATCCCTCATTTAGCTGATGGCTTTACTGTCATCTTAAAGTTATCCTGCAGCAGATGGCCTTCACAATGTCTATTACTATTTACATATATCTGCAGCTAAGCAGAAAATGTATTATAAAAGCCAAAGCAAGTGCAGGAGGTTCTTCAACTATACTGTTTTAAGTAGGATACATTGCAATCATTTTCTGGAGCATGCCTCACTTCCATGTCAGCTCTTTCAAGTTGAACAATTCACAAAATTGTTGATAAAAGTATTTTAGCATATTTTATGGAAAAGTATATTTTCATACTTTGATTAATATTTCCTTAAATTAAACAAAAAACATTTACTGCAGTATTTCTAGTTACAGTCACTCAGTTCAGCCTTATTACTTATTCCATAAATCCCCTAAATTGTTTTAGATTGTTTAGTAACCTATTCTCTGATGTTGAGCTTCATCTCTATTTTACCTTATGTGATCAATTTACCGCTGCTGCCCAAAGCTAAAACAGAACCTTTATGCTTATGAAAGTATACAGTTCTTGTTGGTTCCAGTTTGAGATGAATGTTATCCAGTGGCGTAACTACCAGGGGTGCAAGGGGGGCGATGGCACCTGGGACCGCACCCTCTTGGGGCCCACCGGAGCCACGATAATGGATATCGTGGGTGGTTGGGCAGGGGGAGATTGTACAGTGCACGCAATTCATAGAGGGGAGGGCCCGACAGGGGGGCCCAGGTGCTCATCCTATATCAGGGCCTGTCGGTGAGTAGTTACGCCACTGATGTTATCATTCCGACTTAGATGCTTAGAGACAAGCCTGACCAGTCCAAACACACATAATGATGCTATAGGACAAACTATGACTCACAGAGTACATCTAAATCAATACAGCTTTGTCAGTTTCATAAAATACATCATTTGTTACAAATGTACACTTATGCATTTATTGCTCATGCAAGATTAGTTCTTTGCATCACTGCCTGGCTATTTGTAATGACAGAAATATATGTATCCTCTGGTAAACTTTGTCTGCAAGATAGAGATTAGAGTAATGATCTGTATTCTAGCTCTATCAATCCAGAGGTTTATATTCCTAATTTGGTCAGTATACTGCACACAATGGTCTGAGCTGTTTTGTATCAGAAGTGCAGCAGACTGTTCTATTGAGCAGAATTAAAGGGC
Organism: Xenopus petersii; assembly: GCA_038501925.1. Lineage (NCBI taxonomy): Eukaryota > Metazoa > Chordata > Amphibia > Anura > Pipidae > Xenopus > Xenopus petersii. Next base: position 72,355,892 of record CM076677.1, read on the forward strand.
ACCTACTGACCAAAAACATGTTCCCCAACCAAAGGTGCGGGCTAATAGAATAGCACTATGGGCAGTTAAGAACAGCATAATTATGAAGTGCAATGCATTTTCAGCAAAGACTGATTTTACAGAATTCAATTTAGTAGGTTTTAGGATAAAGGGGCATTTTTTATTTATAGAGTTTCATGACACCCTGCGGTGGTGGAGAAATCCAGAGCTTTAAATGATTTTGAAATGACTACTTTCCCACACCCAGGGTCATGGCTTGGGCAAGTCTGAAGTGATTCTTATTTTATACATGGGAGCATTTAAAATCACATGCAAATCAACCTGCATTCACAACTGTTGGGGCACTGTGCTATTGCTGGTATGTACTATGCACTTATCACAGCTATGACTTCAAGATTCTCACTAGGACATTAGAAATGCAGAGGTCCAAAATGTACCATGAAATGCTTATGATATGCACGTGCCAATTCTTAACAGGGCCAGAATTAGGAGTAAGCAGAAGAGGCCTATGCCTAATGAGCAAAGGTGAATGGGCACCAAGCACTGTACCTCTTCTGTCATCTTCTCCTAGTTCAGATCCTTGTTGCTTCCACCTGCAGCAGCAATCCTCGCATCCTGGATGCATTTGATCTTCTGCGCATGTTCATGCATGTTTCTTTGTCTCGTCCATGCATGCACACTCGCCCTTGTGCCCATGGCATAGAGGAGGGGCAGACAATATTTGATTGACAGCTGAGATTTTTACAACAGCTATGAATGCTTTAATAAAAAATAGAAATTGGATTTCATGTTTAATTTGAAAAGGACTTTTAATGTAGAGATTTTTGTGTCTGGGTGACAGGTCCACTTTAACATATAGTGCACTTTTTTGCATCGGATGCTGCCATTTTAACCATGGAAAAGGGGCATGCTTTTGCCAAACATACATTGTATCTGGAATCATGGATATGATTTGGACATGAAGCACAGCAGATCTATTTATTCTGTCTTAAACAGGGTCTTAAACATCATTATGGGGAGATGGAGCACTAAATGTTGCTCTGTTCACTAGGAAAACTCTGGAGGGAAGGGAAAGTGCACCCCATGGACATCTATGTTAGTTATTATATACATTTTATACAGAACAGCTTTCTAACACGGAATAATGCTGAATACTGTACGGACTACCTACGGAATACTGTAGGTGCAGGTGGAGTGACACCTACATGCCTCCCCTCACCCACCACTTTTGATTTGAGTGAAGCTTAATGCAGGCTGCGCTTAATTCAAAGAGCAGTCCGAAATGGAGCACAGCACAGTTTGTACACTGCATGGGGCATTGTGCATGAGCCCTAACATAATCACTTCAGTTACATGAATAAATTGTCTTTCTGAGCACCACTTAAAGGACCAGTAACATCAAATTTTTTTTTTCAAAAATTCGTTAGTACATAACGAAAAAATAACACCAACACAAATTAAAATTTAAAATAGCAAAGCCTTTATTAAGAAATAACTTACAGAAACTCCACTTCCTGTCCTCTTCAGAAACGGCGAAAAGGCGACCATCCTTCCTGCAGCGCTCGATTTGTCCTCCCTGGCTAGCTCCAATATTCTACTGACAGCGTGTGAAGTGAGGTGAAGAGAGTTGAAGCTGCGGATCAAGACCCTGCGGGACCGACACATGAAGACCTTTCTGCTGTGACACGACTGGGAACTTGTAGAGGAGACGCGCGTAGAGCCAGTCGAAGTGTTTTTGTAGCTGTGGTGAACCTGCAGCCCCGTGTGACTGGGGAGGAGTCGGTACGAGATTTAACTCTTTATGCCCTTGAACTTGGTCTGCTTCGTGGGCTCGTCTATGTTACAGCGGAACGGGTAGGGATTCTCCTGCCACTCAGGCCCGTCCGGCCCCTGCACCAGACACAGCTTGTCCCCGTCACGCACGAACCCCGCCGCCTCCCCCAGTACGAAATCCTCCCTGCCGCTCTTCACGAAGGCCGAGAAGCGGTTGAGGTTGCGGCTGACCGTGCCTGCTGTGTCTGGTGCAGGGGCCGGACAGCCTGAGTGGCAGGAGAATCCCTACCCGTTCCTCTGTAACATAGACGAGCCCACGAAGCAGACCAAGTTCAAGGGCATAAAGAGTTAAATCTCGTACCGACTCCTCCCCAGTCACACGGGGCTGCAGGTTCACCGCCGCTACAAAAACACTTCGACTGGCTCTACGCGCGTCTCCTCTACAAGTTCCCAGTCGTGTCACAGCAGAAAGGTCTTCATGTGTCGGTCCCGCAGGGTCTTGATCCGCAGCTTCAACTCTCTTCACCTCACTTCACACGCTGTCAGTAGAATATTGGAGCTAGCCAGTGAGGACAAATCGAGCGATGCAGGAAGGATGGTCGCCTTTTCGCCGTTTCTGAAGAGGACAGGAAGTGGAGTTTCTGTAAGTTATTTCTTAATAAAGGCTTTGCTATTTTAAATTTTAATTTGTGTTGGTGTTATTTTTTCGTTATGTACTAACGAATTTTTGAAAAAAAAAATTTGATGTTACTGGTCCTTTAAGAACCGCTCAATATATGGGTTTCTACAAATGACATATATAATTACATATGTAGCACTATAGTAAATTGTGTGTTTTGTACACTACTATTGAGCTCCGATCCCAATAAATGTGCTCCAGATGAGACATATAATCTTAAGGAGTAAGCCCTCGCAACGGTGTGGAGGCAGGGTGTAGTATAACTGTAACTGGATACAGGGTATAATAATTGGGCGCCAGTGGTTCTTATAACTTAACCATGAACATATTTATTTAACATACACAGTATACAATAGAGCAGACAGGATTTCGCATCAACATTGGATAGACAATACTCACAGCACCATTTGGTCAGTATTAATCCCCACAGGCAAGAGGACGTGCTCAGCAGCAATAAAGGTACACCCAGCTTTCAGTCTTTTCCCTAAGTGGAACCTGAGGGGAAACTATCTACCCTGTTCCTACACACTTAGTCCCTACTTCTGGGCTATTAGTACCCATACCTCCCAACTGTCCCTTTTTCGGAGGGACAGTCCCTCTTTTGACAGCTCAACCCGCAGTCCCTCATTTGTACTAGAAAGTCTCTCTTTTCTCTGCACTGAACAGCCAGAAAAAGAAACAAAGTTTCTCACTTAATTGGCTTTTAGCAGAGAGCCCAGAACAGCTAACAGGTGCAAATAAGATACTTTGTAACAGATAGATAAGGAGAAGTATTTCCAAACTTTAATAACCTGTCAAATTTTGTAAAACGAACATGGTAATTAGGCGGTTTGGCCACAGAAAGGGGTGTGGTCAAAAAAATTGCTGCGCTACGTGCGGAAAAATTTTTTTTGTCCCTCTTTTTACTTCCAAAATGTTGAGAGGTATGTTAGTACCTGGGATCTTAATCCCTCTGACTCTCCTCGTTGGAGCCTTGAGCTGCTCAGCTAAATAACCTGTCTGTCTGTCACTCCTAGAGTGACCTCTTAAGGGGTCTAGCCTATCCTGACTAATCCTAAAACAATCAGGTTCCACACAAACTCAGCCTGTTAGCTCAGGCTAGAGCCAGCACAAAATGGACCCTGAAAGCATGGCTTCAGAGCCTTTTATATCCTAGCACAGTGCCATCTGCTGGTCACTGTGAGAAACAGCAAGGGGCATAGCTTAGAGCAGGAATAGGAAACAGTACACCTCCCAACTGTATTTTACACATCCTTACACAGGGCTGCCATCAGGGGGTCACAGGGGGGACAGTTCTCCCGGGCCCGGAGGATTTTAAGCTGTGAGGGGGGCCCGGCCGAGCCGCACTTCACTGATTTGCCGGGTCCCTTTCACATAGAGAAACCGGGCCCGGCGAAACTTTCATTGGTGTCAGCGGCTATTCCTATTGGCTGCGTCCCGTGCATACACATGACGTCAGTACGCACGGGCGCAACGCTATTTAAACCGCCGGCACCCTGCCGCCTGCAGACAGAAGAGTGAAGACGCGATTGGCGAAGGACAGTCTTCCGGGTGACGGCGATTATGCGGAAGACCCCGCCGGATGCAGGAGGAGACAGCGCAGAAGAAGATGACAGCGCAGAAGAAGATGACAGCGCAGATGAAGAAGACCGCACAGAAGAAGAAGTCACCATGTGAGGCTGTGTAAGAGAGACCCCCCAGTTACAGGTAAGTGCCACTGACCACCAATGCCTGCCCCTGTCCACGAATGCGACCCCCTGAATCCCCACGCAGGCCCCTGAACCCCCACGCAGGCCCCTGAACCACCAATGCAGGCCCCTGAACCCCACGCAGGGCCATGGGCCCCTGAACCCCATCCAGGGCTGTGGGCCCCTGAACCCACCAATGCAGGGCCCCTGAACCCCATGCAGGGCCGCAGGCCCCTGAGGGACCAATGCAGAGCCCCTGAGCCACTAATGCAGGGCCCCTAAACCCCTTGCAGGGCTTTGGACCCTTGAACCACCAATGCAGGGCCCCTGAACCCCCAATGCGGGCACCTAACCCATTCTGGGGGATACCAAAGAGCTACATTGGTGGCCAGGGGTCACAAAAAAACACTGGTGGCAGGGCCCCTCTGCAAGTCACTGACCACCAATGATTGCCCCTGACCCTCTATGCAGCCCGGTGGCTTGCAGAAGGGTCTGGCCACCAGTGTTTTTTTTTTTTGTGACCCCGGCCACCAATGTAGCTTTTCGACATCCCCCTGAATGGCGTGTTTTTATATATAATTTTAGTAGGCCGCCAGTTTTTTTTTTTCTTGGGCCCTGCCTGGTTTTCTTAACTAGCCACAAATGTCCATGGGACCTTTGTACTGGTGGGGGTGTGGTTGGGGGCGTGGTTAGGGGAGGCGTGGTGAGGGGGCCCCAGAAAATGTTGTTGTGTGGGGCCCCGTGATTTCTGATGGCAGCCCTGTCCTTACACATACATAACTACCAGTAACCAAAAGGACCTCTTAACCTTTTGCATTGGTTACTGGTCGCTATGTGCTGTATGAAACTCTGTATTTTCTTTGTATAAACCCATTTATTTACAGTGCTGTTGAATATGTTGGTCCTCTAAAATACATGTTAAATAATAATAATAATACTGTGAGGATCATATTTATCCAAAATCATTGTGTACACAGGGCTTTGGAGATGCTTGTAGCTACATAGTCACAGTCCCTTTAAATATTTTGCATTATTGGGAAGGCATGGCAAAAGTAACCCTGACATTTGGAGTGGACATTATTTAGGTTGACACGCAACCCACTGGAGATAAATAAGAGCAAATTCTGGTGATTGTGTTGTCAAATCAAAATGATTGACTTTTGTCCTTTATAATTATAGATGCACTGAATACATTATTTTGGGATCTAGGATTTGGCTAAATCTCAAATCTTTCATGAAGGATTTAGCCAAATCCTGGACCAAGTACAAACCTGAATTTGCAAATGCAAATTACGGTAGACAAGGGTTAAAAAGCACATCATTTGCAACCTCTCTTTTGTGTGATGAAAAGTCACACGATTTTAAGGATTTGATTTAGCCAGGCATTTGATTCATATCCTGGATTTGGTGTAACCCTGTTTTATTTAGCAGAAAAAATAAAAACAGACAAGCTTGGTAAAACATCATTCTCTTCTACAGAGTTTATCTGTTATCTGCTACATAACCTGTGCCTTTCCAGTTATGTTTATACTGTTTATATTAGCGACTCTTAACACCTGACAAAGGGTGTCACATAAATGCTACATGGACACTGATACAAACAAGTCAAATTATAAATGTAGTGCTGCATATACAAGCTAATTTGCAATTCACTTAGATGAATGGCTGTATCAGTGAAGTCATGTTTCATGTAGGCTGGCTTTTCAATTGGTTTCACCGCATGAGAATGCAAGATTTACTGTTTTAGCAAACTACATGCATTAAATCTGCCGGTATAATGGTGATTATTTAGGAATGTTTTGCAGACCAACTCTTACCTTCAATATACTATACCACATGTAATATATACAGGAATCCTGGAAATAGTTGATTGCTAACCAGAATTATGTGTTTTTCCCTAACCAGCCTATATAATAAGGCACATTGTTTGACAAGTACATAGCACCTAGTGAAGTTGCTTTTAAACTGGTGACAACTAAATTCTACCTACTCAAGGTAATTAGACCTGTATTACACAACCCCTTATACTGTATTACATTCCCCCCAACAGAGCCTCACAATGTCTGTTAGGCGCAGAGGGCATTTTTATAATAAATAAATAGGTAATGATAGGCCAGAGATCATTGATATACAGTGATGGGCGAATTTCTCCCGTTTTGTTTCACCGTAAAATTCGCAAATTTCCTGCAAGATTCACGAAACGGCGGAAAAATTTCTGAAACGTGAAATGTAATCCCGGCAACAATTCTGACGCTCATTAAAGTCAATGTGCGCCTATTAATTGTCGCCGGAATCGTAATTGTCGCCGGCATCAAAATAATTTTGACGCCAACAAATTTTCGCAGCAATTTTGAAAATGTATTCGTTGGCGGCGAAATGTGGAAATTCGCACCTGGCAAATAAATTAGCCCATCACTATTGATATCAAATGGCACAAGTGTTGCTTGGCATTTTCGGATTTTGTTTGACCAGGTAGAGTGACATAGATATGCTCTGATTATATGTAGGTGAGATTTTGCTAAGCAAAACATTTAAAATGAGGCACATCAGCATTATAATGACGATTTCACACTTTATTTAGACACATTCCTAGTTATATAAAAAACTGCAAAGTCAGTAATAGTCAGTAATTTCAATAAAAGTAATGGCAGTGTTGAGCTGCATTCATTTTTTTCACATAAGGCAGTGCATTTTGGCACCCCCATCCAGTGAACTGGGTTTCCTTTTCTTTTCAAATAAAACAAATAAGAAAATACACAAACGTCTCTATCAAGCAGTTCCTCCAGGTCCCATGTGGTTTCCCTACGGGTCCTGTTCTAGCTCAGTAAGAAGGGTAGTGATAACCTCTCCAGAGAAGAAAATGAGGCACTTAAGAATCTTAGCATTAGTAAGGAAATTATAATCAAGCCAGCAGATAAGGGCAGAGTGGTAATTGGCCTTTACAATATGAATTATGTTGAGGAAATGAATAGACAACTACAGGATTATGATCCAGCTAAAGATGTGTCTAAGAAATTAAGTTGGCAGATCAAGCATATGAAGAAGGGATACTATAGAAGGGAGAAAGAGATTTTAAGAATACAGACTTTCCTAAGATATTGAATGATGACCTTTAAATTATTTGTTAATCCTCTGCTGTCCTTTACCATAGTATGGCAACTACATTATTATTTTATCACAGCAGATGTGTGCTCCATATATACTGGAGGCATATACCTTGACTACTAATACAGTAGATAAACAGCAACAGTTCATGTACAGAATATTACAGAGCTTTGTGGTTATTGTGCAAAATAGGAACTCTGTACAGGATCACGTGCACACTCAGGCCCTTTCCAAAATGGTTCCGCATGGTGCATCAGCTTGGTCACCTGACGAAGGGGGAATGCCCCCGAAAAGTTGTGATGCAATAAATGTACCAGGGGTTGCACCCCGGTTTAAATTGCTTCGTGTGCCAGCCTGTATTGCTTTTCATATTGTGCAAAATAACCATTATCTGTTCCAGAATACCTGGGGTTTGCATCCATGATAAAAAAAATGTATCAGCCGTGCAGGTAGCAAAGTACACCAGAGTATATTCTATATACATTACAGGATGTCATAATGCTATATATACAGTTTATGTATTTATTTTTTCCAAATGACCCACACTCCAAACTCAGTAAAACATTATTCTTTATTCATACTTGTGTATCCTACACAAAGATTGTCTCCGAATGCGAACGTTTGGAGGTATGGAGGTATATATATATATATATATATATATATATATATATATATATATATATGTATATATATGGGGTTATTTTAGAGTAATGTGAATTTTTTTAAACTCTAATAAATTAAATTTTATTCAAAATTCAAATGGATTGTTATTTATGAAAAAATTCAAACATCTAAAATCGAATAGTCCTGACCTGAAAACTCAAATTGAATTAGAATTTTTAGTGATGGGCAGTGTTGGACTGGGATACCAGGGGTCCACCATTAAACCTTAGACCGTGGGCCCACTTTCCAAACTTTTATTCCTTCCTTCTTCACTCAACCTCATTATTGTCCTAATCTTTCATATCTACGTACTATACTCTATTCTTCTATTATTAAGCCCCTTAAAGAAATAGAGAATGACCATCAAATAGGCCAAATGGTTACAAGCAAGAGGGCCGACTGATACCTGGGCCCACCGGGAATTTTCCTGGTATCCTGGTGGGCCAGTCCGACACTGGTGGTGGGTGTTCATGGTGGCCATCTTGGTAATGGAACTGAAATTCAACTTCTATCTTGCTTGCCAAATATTTTCCGTAAACAAAGAACAGCCGAAAAACCCTTCACATTGTTTTATTTGGTAAGGTTTCTAATACTTTTGCAATGTTCATAAACAGGTGACAAAAATAATCTGACTCAACACCCAAGCCATGTATGTTTGCACTGCTTGTAAACAAATATTTCTGCAGTGTGCTTTTGTACTTTTGTAATAACCCTTTGTTTTGCATCCTTTTGAAGATCATTTGTTTGGGCAAGTTTTACCTTATTATCAAAGGCATCTTTTCTCTTTAAATGGTTGTCACTGCATGGCAGGGGAATTTCATATGGCTTTCAGTTATTTAAAAACATATGCATGTTTGGCAATGGTAGGGTAACATGTTTGGTGAAATGGCCTCTTTTTATGTTTGTACAGTACTTGTCAAACAGTCATATATTTTGAACATGATGGGGTATAATTTTCTGGGGATCTGTAATTTGCGTTCCCTTGTAATAAATTGCAAAAGTTCCAGGCTTCTGGTTGTAAAGGGGATTAAATGTATGTATTATTATGATCATTTATTTGCACTCTCAAAAAAGGCTTGCAGCAGTATTTTTCTGTATCATTTTTAGTGTATCAGAAATCATGCTTGGTACTTCTGGTCTCACTTTCCACAAAGCCCCCTTTAGCACATATGAGTTTCCACTTTTTTATTGTACAGAACTATAGGTTCCATGCAGGATGCTGCCACTTTGCAGAGTGATTTGTCTAAACTGGAAAACTGGGCAGCAAACTGGAAAATGAGGTTTAATGTTGATAAATGCAAAGTTATGCACTTAGGCAAAAATAATATAAATGCAAGTTATACACTAAATGGCAGTGTGTTGGGAGTTTCCTTAAATGAGAAGGATCTAAGGGTTTTTGTAGATAACAAGTTGTCTAATTCTGGGCAGTGTCATTCTGTGGCTGCATAAAAAAGGGCATTAACTCAAGGGATGAAAACATAATTATGCCTCTTTATAGGTCCCTGGTAAGGCCTCATCTGGAGTATGCAGTGCAGCTTTGGACTCCAGTCCTTAAGAGGGAAATAAATGAGCTGGAGAGAGTGCAGTCACTACGTGCAACTAAATTGGTTAGAGGGATGAAAGATTTCAATTATGAGGGTAGACTGTCAAGGTTGGGGTTGTTTTCTCTGGAAAAAAGGCGCTTGCGAGGGGACATGATTACGGTTTACAAGTAAATTAGAGGACATTATAGACAAATAGCAGGGGACCTTTTTACCCATAAAGTGGATCACCGTACCAGAGGCCACCCCTTTAGACTAGAAGAAAAGAACTTTCATTTGAAGCAACGTAGGGGGTTCTTCACAGTCAGGACAGTGAGGTTGTGGAATGCACTGCCGGGTGATGTTGTGATGGCTGATTCAGTTAATGCTTTTAAGAGTAGGTTGGATGATTTTTTGGACAGACATAATATCAAAGGCTATTTTGATACTAAGCTCTATAGTTAGTATAGGTATGGGTATATAGAATTTAATTAAAAATAGGTAGGGGTGTGTGTATGGATGCTGGGTTTTCATTTGGAGGGGTTGAACTTGATGGACTTTGTCTTTTTTCAACCCAATTTAACTATGTAACTATGTGACTTTTGTTCTGCAAATGCTGAGCATGTGCTTAGTTTAAACATTACTGCTGCTAAAAGAATAACAATTGCAATTACTGCTTTTGGAAAGGAGCACATAGTTTGAATAGCTCTGCAACAGAACATAGAAATAGATGCAAGTCAAACAAATCTTCTCCCACAAAAATAAGACCTCTTTTTCAATCTGGTGGAAGATATCTTCAGGATATCATTAGTCACAGGAAGAGAAATAAAACCACTTTAATAGAATTATATAATATAATAAAAAAATCATAGTTTTTGGAAGGGTTACCTTGTGAAGCTGGTACGGGGAATGCAATTGTGTAGCTGAAAGTATTTTGCCATCTAGTGGTGTAAAAGGAAAATGCCTTTATCTAAATATTCTTGCTTGTAACTTATCTTGTTACTATTATTATACACTTTTTTATTTATGAATATATTTAATCTAATGCCCCCCTTATTAATGGGGGGGGCATTTTTCTAATGCCCCCTTTGGTTATTGAAAATGCAGTGTGCAGACGCATTTTTTCCGGCAATACAGTGTTTTCCAGCATTGGAGAATTCCAGCATTGTCGCAGTCACTAGTGGCCAATGCACCAAAATAAATGCAATTGAGCTTGCTGCACTTCAACACAAATGCATTTGTACAGAATGTGTTCTGAGTTTGGTTGGCATTGTTTCCAGCATTCAGTCAGCGCCGATCCGCGCCTTTATGCCGCCTGAGGCGGCCTTCCATTGCCGCCCCGACCCCTCCTCACGGCGCTCACATTTTCTGCGCAGGAGGGGGTCGGGTGCTGCACGACGCTAGTGCAGAGAGCGCAATTGCGCTCTCTGCACTAGAAGAGCCGAATTACCGGGTTGAAAACCGGAAATTTGGCTCTTAGTTACCAGGAGCGGCATTTTTGCCGCCCCTGGTAACCAGGGGGGCGCTGCCGCCTGAGGCGAGTGTCTCAACTCGCCTCATTGGTGGAGCGCCCCTGCATTCAGTGTGAGTGTGACACGTTCACCTTATTATTTAGCACAGCTGTGCTCTGTCGTTTGATGCAAGTCACTATGGCTACCCTTGAGCTACTGCCTGGTTCAGAGGTGTTGGTAGTTCCAGGGTTCATCAGTGGCAATAAACAGTGATTCATTTGTAGCAGGAGGCAGAAGAAAGACAATGGAGCAGAGCGAAACTATACAGGAATACAAGGAGCACATGTACACAAGTATCCTGTGTAAATGAAACCTACAATAGTTCACAAGACCGTGGCTACCTTGTTGTGGTGCTCTATCCAGAAACCTTGCTGCTTAACTTGGTTCCAGTATTCCATATAATATAAGAAGTCGGATGGCTGTGTGTGCCATCCGACTTCTTATATTATATGTAACTGAAACCTAATTTATGTGATAGTTGTCCAGAATAGGATGCCAGAATTGTATGACAATTCAGATTTTTCAAAGGGGAAAAATTGAGACAAAACTCATAGGACTTGATGCCACATCAGGTAGTAGTGATCAAAATAATGTGCTTTGCTCCACAGAATTTTTAATTGCCACCACTGTGGCATTTTATAAAAATCTGAATTTTTGCATTTTTCAAGGTGTTCTTCAATTAGAAAAAAAAATTGAAAAAATGTTGAATGTTGATTAATCTGTCCCTTAATGTGACACATTTGCAAAAAATGCTGAATGTTGATTAATCTGTAATCTGACACATTTGTATTTTGTTTGAAGCTTATAGGCTTGTAACTGTAAAATACAATTGTGTGTGTGTGTTATTTGTAAGGGATTGGGTAATAGTTCAGCTGGTTTCAGATTGTTCACCAGAAATAAAGACTTTTTCCAATTACTTTCTATTTTGTATTTGTGATTCTTTTCCTAATATTGAAGTGTAAAGTTTCATTTTTCACCTTCTAAAGCAGCCCGGGGGGGGGGATTGCCAACACTTTAACTGTTCTAAATTGTTAGAATTGATACAATAGTTGCTAATATTCCAAAGATACTGCTAATAAATGTATCAACTATGGGGCAGATTTATCAAGGGTCAAAGTGAAAATTTCAATTTTTTCGGCTAGGGAATAGTTTTGGAAAATACTTTGATTCGAATTAGATCAAATACATTCCGAATTCAATCAAATGATTGTTCATCCAAAGTTAAAAAATTTGATTTTTTTAATGAATTTCAGTTGGTCTTTTTTATACAAATTTTGAGGTGATGGGAGTTTAAAAAAAACTCCCAGCACCTCGAAATCCAACCCTTGATAAATCTGCCCCTTATTGTATCAACTAAATGTAGTAAATTATAACAGTTCAGAATGCTCCTGGATTCTATAAAAGCCCAAGGCAACCATAGCCCTTTAGCAGTAAAGATTTGTGCCTCCAAAGATGCCTATGACATCACTGGATTCACCTATAATATTACCAGATCCACCCCATGATTTCAATAACCCACCCCCATCCATGGACCGTGGGCCAGCAAAAGGTGGGAACCCTATGCTCTGTGCTGCTGACATTTACTGAGCTAGGGGGCCGACACATAAGGTAATTAATATATAACATATAAATGGCACAATATAGGGCTAAGGCTAATTTGAGGCTAATTATAGAAAGCCTGGGGCTCATTTATAAACAGTGAGCAAATTTGCACCTGGGCAGCAACCCATAGCAACCAATCAGTGAGCACTGAAAGCAATCTTCTGATTGGTTGCCCAGGGTTCCTGCCCAGGTGCAAATTTGCCTAATGTTTATATATGAGCGCCACTGACTTTTCATGCAGTAACACACATATATTGTTATTCCAGCCTGCACAAAAATATGTCTCTGATGCCTGTGGGTTTATCCATTATCTGCCTAGTTAGTGGATGTGAGGGGAAATAGAAGAAAAGTTTATCTGCTGGAGGCTGGGCAATGGAATAGCTTTATTTACTACCCAACATTGATTTAGTGCACTTATTAATCTTTGTAGGAAGAACAAAAAGCTTATGTGCAAGATGGAAGGGAAAGCTAGACAGGAGGATAGTCCAAGCAATTTTCTTAACGCACATTTGAGTTTACTTTTATTGTGATGTAGATGGGACATTCTGAAACAATTGGTTTTAATTTTTTGTTCATTTGTTTTTTTCTTTAGTTATTTAGCTTTTAATTCAGCAGCTCTCCAGTTTCAGCAGGATCCACATTATTCTACTAACCATGCATTGATTTGAATAATAGACTGGAATATGATAGGAGAGGACGTGAATAGTAAGATGAGTAATAAAAAGTAGCAATAACAATACATTTTCAACTTTACAGAGCATTTGCTTTAGATGGGGTCAGTGACCCCCATTTGAAAGTGGGAAAGAGTCCAAAAAAAGGGAAATAATTAAAAAACTATTTTAAAAAATAAAGACTAATTGAAAAGCTGCTTTGAATTGGCCATCATATAATATACTAAAAATGCCACCCCTTTAAGTTATAGTTATATAGTTTTAGTATTCAGGATTGACAATAGGCAGGAACTTGGCCTGCCCAGTGATCACCCATAGAGAAACAGATATTGCTAAACAGGTCTGCTTTTAGTGAAAAGTGAATAGAAGTTGTTTACTGGTGCATTATTTGTGATATCATCATCAAGGTTTTTGATACAGTTACATGTGATATTCTGCAACATAATTTATTCCAAATGCCATATAATGAAGGATGGAACATGCTGTATGCATGTGGAAATCTATACTCAATGGCAGATTTCACTAATGGAGAAAGGCAGGTTAAAGGATCTGAAACAGCAAAAAGCCAATATGTTTTATATTTACAATTATACACAGCTGTTTTTAAGGCAACAGTTCTTATTTATAGAAGAAGAGTTTACACCTAGCTTGTCTGTTATTAATTATGAAAATTGGTTTATACAGCCCTACATGGCTCATCATGGCTAATTTTAAGCAACTTTGCAATATACATCAATTAAAAAATATGCCGACTTTTTATGATTTTTAATGGTTTCTGACAATTTCCTAAGCCTAGCCCCCTGCTCTCTTACTGATTTGTCTGACTACTTTGCTAAGCTGGCTGACTACTGTTACTTTGTATCACCCGCCAGCTGTCCTTATCCTACATCCTCCAAACCCTACAATTCCCTGCACACATAATTTCAAGAAGGAATGGAACATCACAGTGCAATGCATTGTGCGTTATGTAGTTTCTGCATGTTGTCTGTAAGCTGTAGAGTAGTTGTTACAATTTGTAACATCAGTTTTTAGTCCCTCCTTCCCTGCCAGGATTTCAAACGATGCAGAAAGAGAAGAAATGTTAAACAGATTTGAGCATAGAAAATGGTATTTATTCATACTTTTTGAAGAAACCAGTAACTGTGGTGGGTATATTAGGGGTTTCTGTGTTACGTGGACCTCTTTATCAAATTTTGGTTTGGAAGCCGGAGTTAGCATATAAAAAATGCACTCTCAATCATTATCATTTTATTTTTTTAACATTCATTTTGGGACCATTTAGCTAGTAACGGTGACATCACTAAAAATAAAATCTGCACGGAAAAACACAGCAGTGTGTCCAAAATTACTTTACCTAATAGATATATTATTGATTAATACCTACCATTAATAACTCTGCAGCTACGAGGTACGTAACTACCAAACAGAAGCAACAAAACAACATACATGAGTTATGTTTATTTTGATGTGGCATTCATAAGGTGGCCATACACGAGCCGATAAAAGCTGCTAACAGCCTGTTGTCCCCACAACAGGCTTCCCTAATCAATATCTTAGCAAAAATTGTCCAGATGACCATCGGGCAGGCTTTAAATTCCCATCGGATCAAGGGCGGTCCTCCATCCTACTGCCTACATTCCTGGCCTTGTGATCTGATCAGTCCGATATCAATCACTCAATGAGGGCATATGAGTGCAATATCTGCTCCTTTGCAATTTCTCAAAACTAGGGGATCTATCCATGTATGGCCACTTTCAGAAGTTATTCACTAAAATCCGAATGCAAAAATCACGAAAAATTTGTGGGGGTTTTTCAGACTTTTAAAAAACAATCATGAATTTTTCGGAATTTATTAAACCCCAAGGATGGAAAAGTCTGAATATGAAAATCCAGCATCTCAGACCTGTTGCATATAAGTCAATGGTAGAAGTCCCAATGATTTTTTGATGTTTCGTGCAATACCCCGAAGTTTTCTACGTTTTCAGGTGAAAATTATGAAAAAATCTTGAAAATTGGATGAAAAAATCAGAAAAAATTTGTGAAAATCTGATTTTTTTTTTCCAAATTTTTCGGGAAAATGTAATAATAAATACCCATAAAAAACCCGCAGATTTGAGTTGAGTAACAGAAAATAATGAATAAATTCGGACTTTGATAAATAACCCCCTAAGTCTTTGCTCACTTTAACAGTTGTGGAACAAGTTGGTGAAAAATAGTAAACTGCTCAAAGGGAAAAAGCAGGGGTTTGAACATACAAATTTAGATGAGCTTGAAACTAAGTTTTGCAAAGGTCAAACTTCACAAACAGTTGTCAGAATTGCAGAATTATGAATTTAAAGTACTACACTTGAGGCAAAAGAAGAAAATACACAGCAAAATGTGCATGAAAAGGTAAACTGCAGTATGACAAAAATTAAATTAGTCTCAATAACACAGAATTAGCATAATAGGAGATTTATGACCATATGAACCAGATGTTGATATAAAAGCAATATTCAGTCTACTTAAAACTTATTAAGCAAGCATTTTTTCTTGTTATTGATTGCAACATTAAATAGTATACAGCATAGACATGTATATGTATAATATACAAGTATACAGCATGGACACATATGTATAATATACAAGTATGGGACCTGTTATCCAAAATGCTCAGGACCTAGTGGGTTCTGGAAAAGGGGTATTTCTGTCATTTGGACTCCCATGCCTTAAGTCTACTAAAAAATAATTTAAACATTTATTAAACCCAATAGGATTGTTTTGCCTCTAATAAGGATTGATTATTTATTTGTTGGTATCAAGTTTCTTTGTATTATTACAAAGAAAAAGGGAAATCATTTTTTTAGAAATTTGAATTATTTGATGAAAATTGAGTCTACTGGAGATGGCCTTCCCATAATTCGGAGCTTTCTAGATAATGCATTTCCAGATAAAGGATTCAACACCTGTACTGCAATATGCTGCCATTCAAAGGACAACATTTCCTGTGAACAACAGTACCACTGCACAAATGCTTCAATCATCTCCTTCCAGTTTAACAATTATACTATACTGTATATCTTATGTCCCTTCTTTTGCTTGATCAGATTGTTTGGTGAAAATAAAGAAGCAGGTACTTTAAAGTTAATTTTATATAATGCGGCTTATTCACATCCACAAGTGCAGCACATAGAAGTTCCGTGAATCAACAGTAATCATTAATGGTTAAAGAAGCATCTAGTAGATCCTTGTACTGGTGATGATGGGGAACACAGCTACCTGTGCTGGAATTATATGAAAAAAGCTGCATTGTGGGATATAAATATGGCAAATTGTTATGTAATGGTCTCATTACTCCTATTGTATGTGTCTGGAGTCCTTTGGGTGTATTTGCATATGTATGCAGGGGTGTTGGGACGGTAAAAGGCCAACAGGACATAAGGAATGCGACTGACACATGCTGGTTGGAAGCTATCAAGGGATCACTATATCAACCTGAAGTGTTAAAAAATTATAAAGATAATTAAAAGTTTGGGGTGGTAACAGTTTACATGATGGCTATACATAAGGAGTTACTTATATCTATTGTATTATAGAGAAGTGTTTGTACCATTAAACATTTTAACATTTCCTTATTACACCATCCTAGGCAATAGTGTAGTAATTATGACTAGAATTGTATAAAAAAAATGAAGAAGCATCTCAAATAAAGATAAAGAAGACATATAAAACAAAATATTTAAGGGAAACACCTCCTAGTTTAACATATTTCATTGTTTTTGTAAATGTGATTGCAATGGAAGTCTGTGTTTGTCCCATTCTGCACAGCTGGGTCAGAAGAACTTGTAGCAGAAGCCAAAAGCAGAAGGTAGTTATTCTCCAAACTAAACTCCATCTCCTACTCTGCCTTGCTTGACTCTTCTTGAGTCTGTTAATGAGCAGGTATACAAATGAGCACACTTATGCCAGATTGCTTTAAGAACCACAACCAGAAATAGAGAGAACAGAAAGGGACAAATAAAGTTTTAATAGCAATTACATTTATAAATAATTAAAATATTCTTTAATTTTTAAAATAAATAAATACATAAATAAATAAAACTCAAAGGGGCAAATTCACTAATGGGCAAATTTCTGGCAGCGTCCTCTTCGCCACACTCCATGTTGCTTCGGCAGGCACTTTCACTACCGTTACTTGGCGAGCATTTGATCGTGAATATTTGCTATCATTCATTTCTGCCTAGTGAAACTTCGCTAGCACTCTTGTGCTTAGGTTAATTTGAATAGGACGGGTACCTAAAACTTGTATTGTATTAATAGTAATGTTGGTTCAAATGCTTGTGTCCGTATTTTCAAACACATGTACAATGAGCCAAAGTAAAGACAGAAGAGATCCTCTAATGCCCTAGACATGCGCCCACCCTTAAACAAATGTGGCATGCTGCTTAAATTAGTTTAAAAAATTGTTCACACATAAATCTTCAATAGTTTGTACTTTTGAAAGCAAACCCGCTTTAAAAAAAAGAAAAGTCGCCAGCGTTTTTTACAACTATAATGCATATCCGGCATACAGGATATGATGTCACTGACATAAGATTGAGGAAGGTATAGCTTTGTTTTATCAGTTCGCCTGGTCTGAGGTGGCGAATTAAACTCTGGCGAAAGAGGTAGCGTAGCGTTCAGTAAAATTCACATCTTAGTGCATTTGCGGAGTAATGACCGTTCCCCAGAGCGAAAAGTCGCCTGACGATAGAGTGCGAAGGACGCTAGCGATGGTCTCGTTCGCTAGCGAATTGTCTTCTACGCCTGTTAATAAATTGGTGATGTCCCTGCAGATGAGCTTTCTGGCGAATTGTTGCTAGCCCTTTCGTGAATCTGCCCCATTGTGTGAATGCTGCCTATAGTAACCAGGAAAATAAAATTTTGGTAAGTATAAAGTTAGATTTACTCTTATTGGCTCAACCCTAACTGATTTACACTCTTAGGGGCATATTTATTATGCTATGTAAAAAACAGCAGAATAATACACCACACATCACCAAGCATAACATTTTTATGTGTTTCTGCTGGAAGCCGTTTATTTTGCTCAGTTTTTACGCAGTTTTTTCAGTGAATTTCCTTTTACTAGGCACAATAAATTTGCCCCCTAGAGTGGACTGGTATGGGAGCTACATCTGCCACTATCTAATGCCTCACTCACAGGGCCCTGTAACCCGAATGGGCCCATTCCCAGGCCCAAAGCAGACATCCACCCTGTTCCTAAGATGGAAGGCAAAGAGAAAGTGCGACTCTACCTGCTAACCAATAGCAAATATATGCAAATGAACTTACTTAAATACATTCCCTTCTGCCCAGCAACTAAGGAAACTGAACTTGTAGGGGCTATTAACCATATGGGTCCCTACACATGTATTTCCTAACCAAAATGGAAGGTTGTTTCCCTTTTTGCCATTTAACAATTTTGCTTAGTGTATATTATAAATGCATTTCCATAAATATATTATTATATAACTTCTTTTTAAGTATCACTGCCCTTAAATAAGTTCTAAAAAAAATCACAATTATTAATAATTTTCACACAACATGTGAGGACTGTGCAAAGCCATGCTGCTCATAATGCCATTCAGTAGGACAGAATTTTGAATTTGATCCCTTAACAAGCCTTCAAATAATTTGCAAATAGTTTGTCAAATTTAATGGCCTATAATTGCCAGGCTGAGATCGTAATCCCTTTTTAAATATTAGAATGACATCAGCTTTTCTCCAATCGATAGGCACCATACCAGATGAAAGCGAATCTGAGAAAATCAGAAATAGGGGCTGGTCTAAAACTGAACTAAGCTCTCTTAGAACCCAGCAGTGTATACCATCAGACCCTGGAGCCTTGTTTACATTAATTTTTATTAAAGCTTTATGGATCATATCCTGAGTCAGCCACTGACTAGATTGAGCTGAGCTATCAGTGCAGCTATGAAGTGAGCCTGGGAACTCACACTCCTCTATTGTATACACTGATGAAAAGAACTGATTTAGCACATTTGCCTTTTCTGTATCTGTTACAACTATACTGGTACCATTATTTAATGGAACAATATTCTCAACCTGCATCTTTTTACTATTAATATATTTAAAAAACTTTTTGGGGGTTAGTCTTAGCCTCCGCCGCAATGCACTCTTCATTTCCTTTCTTTGCCTTCCCGGATTGCTGATTTACAACATTTATTATAGTGTTTATATTCATTAAATGCAGCTTCTGTCTCAACAGACTTGTAGTTTTTAAATGCCTTTCTCTTCTTTCCTATTAACTTCTTTATTTCTATATTAAGCCACATAGGGTGATTCCTAGAGCTTCTGCATTTACTCCTTAAAGTGGACCTGTCACCCAGATATTAAAATCTGTATAATAAAAGTCCTTTTCAAATTAAACATGAAATCCAAATTCATTTTTTATTAATGTATTCATAGCTGTTGTAAACTTGTTTAAAAATCTCATCTGTCAATCAAATATTGTCTGTCCCTCCTCTATGCCTAGGCATAGATGCAGGGCAGGCAATTACTTTCACTTTCCATTCAGCATTTACTAGATGTCACTGCTCTCCCCACCTTCCCCTGCTCTCTTTACCATTTAATTGTGTAACCAGTACATTGGAATGGACATCAGGTCCCCCATTCTGGTGCACAAACAAGATTTTGAGATGCTTTTGAGATGATGCAAGGCTTGCGTTAATAACAGTGTCCACAATATGGCTCCTGTCTGCTTGCTATAATTATGAATTCCCAGACTGAAAGAAACAAGATTCAAATACTTTATATAGTGTAATAAAAGGTTATTTTGCTTGACTAATGGGATAAAATTGTATTTGGAATATTTTTTTCGTGTGACAGGTCCCCTTTAAGAGAATAAATTGATAACAGTAATGATTAAATATCATTTTAAATTACAACAATTTCTGTTTCTGTTCTGTGTTTTTAGCTGAACACTTGATGCACCAATCAATGCTCTGAAGGGCAGCCCTCAAGGCACTAAAATTAGCTTTTCTGAAATTCATTTTTGTGGCCCCAGTACATATTTGTTTTTTGCACCAGACATTAAATGATATAACATTATGGTCACTTTTACCCATGGGTTCAATGACTTGCACATTTGCTATAAGTTCTGGGTCATTTGAGATCACTAGATCCAGAATAGCATTTTTTTTGGTTGACTCCTCAATAACCTGTGCCATAAAATTTTCATGAAACAAGTTTATAAACTTTTTCCCATTAAATGATCTGGCAGTACTATTGCTCCAAGAAATATCTGAGTAATTAAGGTCCCCATTATCATTACTTTACCCAAACTAGCAGCCTTTTCTATTTGCATCAGGAGCTTAGCCTCCTCCTCCTCACTTGCATTAGGGGGTCTGTAGCATACTCCTACAATTCATTTGCTTACAATTGGATTGAATTGAAGAACTCTACCCATAAGACTTCTGCCCCATCATTTTCTAACATAACCTCCTCCTTTATATAAGCTTTTAAATCCTGCTTAACAAACAGACATACCTCTCCTCCTTTTCTATTGCCTCTGTCCCTCCGAAAAAAAGTATAACCGCTAATATTAACTGCCCAGTCATGCGGCTCATTCAGCCATGTTTCGGCCACACCAATCATATTTTCCTTCCAGCACCTCCAGCTCTCCCATTTTACCAGTCAGATTCCTTGCATTTGCAAACATACATTTAATACTGGTACCATATTAAACAAATGACATGTGGTCCTCCCTATACTTAACAGTACCCCCAACCAAATCTTCTCCCCCATTTTCCCTTCCTTTGCCCACTATCTCATCTAACCTGTCTTCCACTGAAGCTTTTACTGAACCCCCCCAAGCCTAGTTTAAAATCTCCTCCAACCGTCTAGCCATCTTCTCCCCCAAAACAGCTGCACCATCATCATTAAAGTGCAGCCCACCCCTTGCAAAGAGCCTATAGCTGACTGAGAAATCAGCCCAGTTCTCTAAAAACCCCAAACCCTCCTCCCTACACCAATCTCTCAGCCACTTTAAGAGCAGAATTTCCAGGGGGAGCAGCATCTGGGCTGCTGCCTCGAGGGGCAGCAGCCCCAGAATCACCCCTGCGTACAAGAATGAAACCCTTTCTATGTTGTTATTGAAATTCCTTGTATCTCCTCTACAATGTGTTTGTTTTGGTTACAAAAGTCCCAGTTGTCAAGCCATTGATTGTAAGTTAGATCATCTTTAAACTTGAAATTATCAAAGAGTACCAGTTTGTAAGTCACCCACCCCAAGTGAATAAAATCATTTACTATTGACTATTGCCATCTCCCCTCACCCAGACAGCCTTTGCACTGCTCAGGGTGGGTCATTTTAGTTTTATATATATGGTTACTGTGGTAGTTTACTGCAACCAGCTCAAGTGATGATCAATTCATGTGCATGCCAATGGGTTGGCATAGACCAAAAGCTATTAAAAAACTTTATGTACTGTTTCGGTATTCAGTTTTGGAAACTATTTCAAGCTTTCACGGAGCTTCCTTTTTCTGCCTGCATTTTTTGGTGGCTTAGATATGCTGCTGGCCCTCCAGAAGAAGATGGCTGTACTCAGTGAACTGTTCACTGGGCACTGCACAAAACACATCAAAATACTCAGGATCAACATGTTGGGTACTGATGTCAAAAAAACAATACAGTAATTCTGAAATAAGAAGAGAAGGCACTAACCTTCAAAACACAGCAGGAGGAAACTATGAAAAGAGATAAGCCAAAGTTACTCAACTTGTATGATACAAATAAGTAGAAAAATCCAAAACTTTATTGGCTGTAATAAAACAATACTGTTACCCATAAAACCAAAAGGGAAGGTGCCAACCCATATTGGTAGCTACATGAACTTAACCATAATTGTAAGTAGAGCAGTGTATGTAATAAAATTTAGCAATTGCAGTAAGTACTTTGCGACAAAACATTTAACGCAAACTCCAGAGCAGGTGTTTTTCGCAGATTCGCTCATCACTAATGCAAAATCCTCAAACAGAGAAGACAACTTATCGTTAAGACCTTGACAGAAAGCTGCACCTAAGACGTCATTTTTCCAGGAAACGTCACCAGTTAAAGTGAGAGAATCAATAGCATATTTATTCTGCAGCAGAGCGTGACAGTATGACTGGGTGATCCTCATAAAGCAGACTGAAGCCTTGATTATACATCCATAGTCCAAATTCACCTGAAAGGAGGCATGAAAGAAGCAGCATTATGGCCAAGATTATGATCAGACTGCATACAAAAAAGAAACAATTGATTAATGCACATTCCCTGGTCCCCTATTTCACAATTAATTTAGTATCTAAGCAACTGCATGTATTTTGCAAAACAAAATTATGATCATAAAATTGAGAAAGCACCATACCACGTCAAGGTAAACCCCCTATGGTGGTCCTAACTATTTACTTCTGATCAAGTTTGTTCTGGGTTGGCACCTCCCTGCATAGTAACATTTCTTGGGGTCAGTGTCTCCCCACCAAGGCATCAGGGGCTTGATCCTCCCCATGCCAGTAGCATTTTATAAGGGGAGAGGTAGCCAATACTGAAGCATTGATTACAGGATTGCTCCTTCCTTCCCCTTGCTTACGGCTTTAAAAAGAGTGATTGCCCAGGCCAACACCAAAGCAATGGTCTTATGTCACATCATTTATAGGGTAGAGGGTTATGGTTTCATAGGCTAGTCTTTGCTTGCGGCTTTTAAAGCAACCTCTTCCCTTATAAAATGCTACTGGCATGGGCAAGGATAGTTTGTAACTATCCTGGCCAGATCAGTTGCACTTCTTTTGTATTTTCATTTGGCCTTGGAGTGCTTCTACACTGCCACAATGGGTAATTTCAAGCAAGACCTTTTCTGAAGAGCAAGGCAATAGCGTAGTCAAAGTTAGATTTCTCAGTAGGAAACTGGTTCAGAGTAAGTTCAAACTAAATGATACACTGATTCAAAAACCCACAACAGGTATCTGTATCACCCACATAACATAGAGCAACAGGGATCTTGGCCTCGGATGCATGAGCAGCCACAGCCGAGGGCACAAGAGATGCAAGAGGATAAAGCTGAGTAGATTTAATTACATTTTAAAATACTATATGGGGCTAGACATTTTCCATGTTGCCCTCAGTCATGTGATTTGTGCTATGATAAGCATCAGTCACTCTCTATTGCAAGTTGGAGTGATAACACCGTCTTCCCTCCCACCCTCCCAGCAGTCCATCAACAGAACAATGGGAAGTAACAGAAATAACAGCTCTTTGACACGAGATAAACTTTCCCTGGTAGATATGACAATAGCACTCTATGGTAAAAATACATGTCCCACTGCAACTCATCCAGTTACATTGAGAAGGATAAACAATAGCTTAACTGAAAGCAGTTTCTTAGGGAAGAGCTGGCAGTTTCTAAAAGCACAGGGTTAGACACAATGACCTGCTTGATGGATGCTTACACATCAATATTACAGCTAAGAAAACAGACTTGTTGGTTCAGGAATACAAATTTTATATGATATATAATTTTATCTTATAGAGTGAATTATTTGTAATGTATAAAGTGTAATTTAGAAATAAAACTGCACCATAAAAACAGGGGCTTTTCAGGGGTCCTTATGGCCCGAGGCGCCTTTCTGATGCAGCCCTCCCCCGCATACCATTTAAGTGTTGGAGAGGGTGTGGGGAGTGCATAAAAATACAGAATCCCTTTAAGGAGAACTTCCAGGACACTCTAAGTAAGCAGCTGGCCCAGCAGCCTGAGAGGGCTCCATGTTGGCCCAAATTAACACGTTCTGTGAGACAGGATCCCTGGAACTGCTTGGGAGGTTGCACTTTTTGTTTAGCAGGAGAGCACTGCGTGAACCAAACCAGGAATGCATTATAACTGGGATGTCACAATGGCACTACAGTAATGTTATAATTATATGATTGTACTTCCATAATTGTCATTGTTTTATACTAACTGGGATTTTATAACTAGAATATATAGTATTGCAAGGTATTGTGATGTAATTTTATAGTTGTGATATAATATGTATCCAATTGTCTTAGGTTATAGATAAAATCGAATCGGTGACTTGGTCTAAGTTCATAATGTTAGATGAATTGCAGATAAAAAAAATTAAATCAAAAGCCTGAAACACATTTGTAGCTTATTATAAATGCACAAATTACTGTAATTTTTTTTATGTGTATATATACTTGAATAAAAAAACGCATGTAAATTAACTTTAAGTGAGTTATTGTTTTTATCATATTCTAGAGGGCCCATTTATTTAGCTTGAGTGAAGGAATAGAGGAATAAAAACTTCGAATTTCGAATGTTTTTTTTGGGCTACTTTGACCATCGAATGGGCTACTTCGACCTTCGACTACAACTTCGACTTCGAATCGAACGATTCGAACTAAAAATCGTTCCACTATTCCACCATTCGATAGTCGAAGTACTGTCTCTTTAAGAAAAAACTTCGACCCCCTAGTTCACCACCTAAAAGCTACCGAAGTCAATGTTAGTCTATGGGGAAGGTCCCCATAGGCTTTGCTAGCTTTTTTTGGTCTAACAAAAATCGTTCGATCGATGGAATCAAATCCTTTGAATGGAACGATTCAAAGGATTTATTCGTTCGATCGAATGATTTTTCATTCGATCTTTGATCAATCGAATAGAGCTAAATCCTTCGACTTCGATATTCCAAGTCGAAGGATTTAACTCGAATAATTAACCCTCGATATTCGACCTTAAATAAATTTGCCCTTAAACTGGCCAACCATTCTGTACATACCATACTCCATGTTGCAACACAGAAAACTTCTGCTACTGTTTAGTAATTTAGTGAGAGAGTCAAATAACGGTTATTTGAGGAACTTATGAAAATAATATTGTGTTACTAATAAACATGTATAATTCTAAACTGAATATAACAATAAAGCTGATAATGCACACTCCTATATGAGAGCAGGAATGCTAAAAGAAGATAAAGAATGTCTCTTCAGCTGCTCAGTATAGTCACATGAAAATAAAGGTTCTGGATTGTTTTGATCAGAGGTTAAGGGTGTAGCAAATGCAAATCTTGTATGCAGCTCAAGCCAAATCATTCCACTAGTAAGCCCCACAGCATGAAACCTGCTTGTTATAAATGTATTTACTTAGTATCATTTATGGAAATTCTAAATATGCATGGGACTTGTTACAACATACTTGGAACATTCAAACACTCCAATGGTATACTATATCCTCTGAATTAATCTCTTCCATTATATGTTCTACACAATCAATTCTGATATTGCACCAAATGCTGTATTTTACCAGCTTTGCATATGTAAGAGTAAACTATATATATAATACACAAAAGCCATGAATATCCTGTAAATTATATCCTTAAAACAGTTACTAATAAACGGAGCTTAGTGTTGTCATTTTTGTCACATGACTCACTAAAACTTGTGTATTATAATAAAAAAAGTACCTCTTGTCGGAAAATATGAGGATATTAGAAGTAACCTCGGAAGGCCTTGTGGTTTTATATGATCATGGAACTCCTCGGTGACTTATAACATCCTTAAATTTTACAATACGGGGTACTTTATTCACTATATATATATATATATATATATATATATATATATATATATATTACAGGGTGGGACTGGGCTGGACGGGACACCGGGAAATAATTTGGTGACCCAGATTCACACCCAGATCGGCTTCTTAATGCCACAACCTCCCTGTAATAACTACTGCTTACCCTGGTGTGCCAGATGGCATGCGGGGGCACCCGTCTGGAGCATGTGTCCTGTCCCTTCTGTGCCCGGTTCCCCTATGGCGCACGCGCCGGCGCGTTTCCAGGTTTATGGCCGGCGTGATTATGTCATTGTGCATTGGCACGCAATTCAAATAGTATAAAAGGGGAATTCAGTATACAACTCATTGCCCGTTGTTAGGTTCTATTTGTAAAGTTCCTAGGTGCCTTGCCTTTGTGTATTCTTTCCTGATATTACTGGTTTGACCCTTGCTTTGCCTGTGACTATTCTGACCCTCTCCAATACAGACCTTTGCCTACCTGATTACTCCGACCTCTCCGATCCTGATCCGAGCCTGCTTCTGACCACAATTCTACGCTCTCCAATCCTGATTCCGGCCTGTCTGACTATTCCCCTCTGCTTGTGCTGGCCCAGCCTGCCTGTTCCACGCTGTGTTGTCTGGCCTGCCCTCCTGAGGTTTTCTTCCATTCCAGTATCTTGGTGAGACAATCGTGCCCCTTTGCTCGTCCAGAACCGTTAACTTTGCTCCTCTCTCCGGGCGGCATCCAATTAGCCGAGGACTCCTCCCGAGGTGAAAGGCAGCGGTTATAGGCGGAAGTGAGAGCCGAGACCAGGGAGCTTAGCTTGGGTTCTGGATTTAGGGTGCCGATTCGTTACACTCCCTTTGTCGGTTGGTCGAAACAACAAAATTTTGAGTGTACTTGGCACAGCGTGTATGCGCACAAACACGACACCGCGTGCAGGGGGACTGGAGGAGGTCCGAGTGTGTGTGTGTGTGTGTGTGTTGTGTGTGTGTGTGTGTGTGGTGTGTGTGTGTGTGTGTGTGTGTGTGTGTGTGTGTGTGTGTGTATGTGTGTGTGTGTGTGTGTGTGTGTGTGTGTGTGTGTGTGTGTGTGTGTGTGTGTGTGTGTGTGTGTGTGTGTGTGTGTGTGTGTGTGTAGCATGAATCCTGTAAGACTGTTGTTAATGCATTAACCCTGTCAATTATACTCTGAAACTAATGAGAACAAGTTCCCAAAGCAGTGCATTGCAACAATGATCACTTTAATAATAACAGAATGACTTCAGTAGAGCTGAATATGTGTATCAGTTGTGCCTGTTTTTAAATATTATAAAAGCAGCATGCACTCTTCAGCAAACATCAGCAGAAGTTGCAAGGCCTGGGTTCCGCGATAAAGGTACCCAGAGGAAGCAGGACACTTTCTGGTCCCCCTGTGCAATTCTCACAATGTGTCCTCTGGGTGGAGACAGCTCCTGGAGACAATTGCACACAGGGAGAAAGGGGGCAGGGAATCTGCAAGTGTGCAAATTCCCTAGCTATCTGCAAGTTAAATACTCAGATCCTCTTTGACAGAAAGAGAAATAGCTCAGAGAACCAAGCTAACTCTCTGCTGTGAAGTCTGGGAAACCTGCTTTGCAACTTGCAGGTTGGTAACAGCACTTTGCAAGGCGTCTTAAGGAATCTCTAAGATTGTTTTTTTTATAGCATCTTAGCATGTGCAAGTGACTCCCAGTCATTTCTTCTGCAGCAATTCTCATCAGCAATTGTGCGTTTGTTACTGGGTATGGATGGGTACAGGTATGAGGGATATGCTCAGCAAGGACTCTATGACTACCGGCTTATAGTAGGTGATGTGAAGGAACCCCCAATTTCACCATCTCACAATTCATATAGGCGCTCAATGATCAACGGCTGCTCCCCTATACACAGTGGCCATCTCCATGGGCATGAGACAGCAGCACAAAGGTACAGCACCAACCGGCTGCAGGCAGGGTATGAACCTGAGAGGTAAGAGTTAAAATTAGGTTGAACAAATTCACAACTCCTTCCCTGGCAGTGTCGGGCTACTAATTATGTATTTTCATTATTTTCTATGACTTTTTATTTTGAGGGATTGCAATATTGTTGTGTATGTAACAGCAAACTGTCCAAAGACTGTGACACCTTGAGCTGACGCATTCTGGGAAATTTATGGTTTGGAACTTCAGTATAGTAAACTAAAGTCATTTGTAATATTGCAGACTTTGTTGAATTTACATTTTTGGCAATACTATGAATACATGTTTTACAGATCACCCTTGCCTTTTGTTATAGTGATAAACACTTGCATGGTGTGTTCTTAGCCTACATCTAAGGGTCAGTATGTACCTTTAATTAAAATAATTCTGACTGAAAGTTATTTATAAAATAATATGCATGTCATCATCAGGAATAATGCTCCCACCCACATTTCTCAAAATTACTCAGTATAATAAGTTAGGTTACTGAGCGTTTCCATAAAGGAAACTAGGCAGCAAGACCACTTCCAGTGTTATATAGTGAGTTGAATATGAAAGCTTTGGGCAGCTGTCCCACCAAAAATATATATATTTCATAAATAACATTGCCACCTCAAAGTTGGTTGCTGTAGATGGCAAGCAAATGATTGTTCAAAATGTAACACAATCCCTTTAACAGGAGCACAAGCGGGAAATTTCACTTTGCTGCTATAATACAAATAAGTTACATTATGCCATTTAATGCTTAGCCACACAACATTTTCACACTTACACTGCCAGGTTTGCATAAAGAAAGGGTAATATAGCTCTTTTTGACTTAGCCATATATATATATATATATATATATATATATATATATATATATATATATATATATATTTATTTTTTTATTTCTTTTATTTCTAATACATAAGAGCTTAAGGTTTACCATAAAATATCTCCTTACATTTGTCACTCTCTGATGTCAGCCTCCTGATCAATGGTCCTCCCACATATACCAGAGTGATATTTATATTTTTGTGCACACTATAACAGCGAAAAAGTTCCTATACTGAAAAATGTGTATTATTAAAAACAATAGGGCTTATTTACTTATGCTATATTCCAGTGCAAGAGCACTGCCAAGTGAAAAATTGTGCTTATTAGTGCTTATTCAGTCTGGGGCATAGCTGCACTCTACAGGAGTTGAAATCCAGCACAAGGTGCAGTGCGTAGTACTGTCAGTTGTAAGGTAGCTGCTAAGGTATACAGTGCTGTATTTATGGGGATGTGCTGGTTCTAAGTTCAGGTCAAGGTGGAAAAGAAATCATGGTAGTTTTTTGCACATTTTGTAAATGACCCTTAGAGGCAGATTTAACAAGGGTCTAATTTAGAGTTCATGGGAGTTTTTCTAAACTCCCATAAACTCCCATGAACTCGAAATTCAATCAACTGCAATGTATGAAAAAAAATTCAAATTTTTCAAACTTGGGTGAATGGAATCGACCCACAAGGTAGAATCGAATTTGAATCAAATTCAATTCAAGTTTTTTTTCTACAAAAAAAACCTTGATTTTCACAAAGGCTGCAAACAACTCCAAATTGATCCCAGGACGTTCCCCATAGGCTAAAACAGCAATTCAGCAGGTGTACAGTGTCGATACATTTTAAAAATCAAATTCTAATTTTTTAAAATACTCAAATTGAATTTTAACTATTCCCTAGTTAGTAGATACACTATTCCCTAGTTAGTAAATATATTCAAAAATTAGAATTTCAAAATTCGCGCTTTTTTATTTTTTTTTACTTGGACCCTTGATAAATCTGCCCCTTAATGTACCCACCTATGGCAAGGCAAGTACATGGCTTCATTGAGGTCTCTATACAGCAGGTGATTTCCTAAAATCAAACACGTTACATTTCCTTCAGTATCACATTTTCTGGTAACATTATTATATATCTAAAAGTAAATCATCTTGATTTTTTTACTAATTTTCTCACATTTAGCTAGAGATGCTAAAGCAGAATAACTTATTGTCATTTTCCCCTCCACAAACATCTTTAAATCAGTCATTTCTGTGTTAATTTAACTATTAACATTATTATGGACAATTATTTACATTGCTCATTTTATGTAGCATTGGGCACAAATTCTCAGTCTGCTTTTAATTTTTAGTGTATGCAGATTCTATGGTATTCCATGCAGGCTATAGCATAAATAACATAGAAGTGGATATATAATGAAGAAATTATGAAATATTCAATACATGTCCACTGCAAAATCTTTTTTTGGATCAAAAAGCTTCTATAGTCTAGAAAATATGATGTATCTGTCTGAAGGGCAAAATATTTTTGACAGTTCCTTAGAACTTCCCTCTGCATTTAATGGCTGCCATAATATCTCATCAGGTGTGACATTATCCTATAAGTATACAGGTATGGGATCTGTCATCCAGGAACCAATTATGTAGAAAGCTCCAAATTATTGAAAGGCCGGCTAGACTTCATTATAATCAAATAATCCAAATTTTAAAACATGATTTCCTTTCTCTCTATAGTAATAATACAGTATGTTGTAATCAATCCAAAATAATATATAATTAACCTTATTGTAAGCAAAATCAGCCTATTGGGTTTATTTAATGTTTACATGATTTTCTAGTAGAGTTAAGGTATGAAGATCTGGAAAGATATATTATCCGGAAACCCCAGGTCCTAAGCATTCTGGATAACAGGTCCCATACCTGAAAAAATGTGCTGAAAACACTTCTATCAAACTCACATGCTTTAAGCAGTGCACAATGGCATCATTGTTATGTGCATATTTTTGGGCCCCTACCTTTTGTTTATGCTTACTGGAGATACTATTAAATATTGCAATAAATGTGGGTTTATTTTCACTTGAAAACAGCAAAATCTACTTTATAGTTTTCACTCACCTCAGTCAGTATCTAAAGGAGAACATATTAATTAAAACAAGGTACATAAATCAATATTTGAGTTGCAAAGCGCAGGTTAAGATACACAAGTATTGCTGTGCTCCAGAGCTAATGCACATACAGTACTATTCGTAAACAAGTACTGCCCTGGTATTGCCAAGAATGCTTTTCATAATCTTTTCTGTAAAAAGGTAGTGTGCTCAGTGATGCTCAGTTTTAAGAGATATCAAAGAGTAACTAATAAAAAGGTTTATGCGTCTAATACCTTGATACTCAATGGGCTGTTTTTAGTCTTCCAATGATTAAAGTTGTATATTTAAATCTCGGACAATACATAATAGTATGGTAAGGGCATGGTAGGGGAGGACGTACAGACTATCACCTTTGTCTTGTATGCCAACGCTCCTTAACTGCCTGTTTGTGCATAACGTTGTATGCACAAGCATCAAGAACTACCATATGAATGTGTTTTTTTTTCAAAAGAATTCCTAATTTTTGTTTTAGCATAGGCAGGGGTACATAAGAGAAGAACATTAGCACACGTACATGATGTTTCCATATTCAAGTATATGCATTACTCTTTCAATGTCCATAATGGTTGCAGTGTCATTCTGTAGCATCGAAAATGTTCCTGATATATGCATTAATTGTTCATTCTTTACAATGCATTGACCACAGCAGCACAAAAGGCTGATCATAAAGATAGGGCTCCTTCACTTGTGGGACCCCTAATGTAGCCAGTAACCTACCCACAGAAACTCCTTCTTATTAACTGGGAAAAATACAATTCACTGTTCATGTAAACAATGCAAGTTTTTACACAAAAAACTTTAACTTTAAAGAGTACTTAATTAGAAAAACAGCAGTAAATCATAAGTTGCTATGTAAAGGAGTGAGGAGTGATCTTACATAAATGAAACTGCAACTTGTGGCATGTACACGTGTATAATGGACCTGAAATGTGCGTCACTTGATTGGTACATTCAGATAAGTGATTCAGCATATGCTGCTGTCAGCAGTCTTGGGGGGGGGGTTAGCTGTAACATATTGTTCTTTGCCTTGTCATTGAACTTTAAATTCTCCTTTTTTAGCCCAAGTTTCCCACCACAAATATTCATGTATGGTAATTCCATGTATACACACTGGCTATATCGTTCATCATTCAACTTTAATTTAAGTAGATACACATATAACATCAATTATGGGTTAATATAATTTATGTATTGCATACAATTTTAGTGTTCATAGAGTGTATAACATAAAGCAGAACTAAATCACAACCATCTTAAACAATAGCACTTGGGTCAGACTCATCTTCAGTAAAGCTTCACATACCAAACATTACAGTAAGCATACATATGTAATTATAAGGGTCATAGGGCTGAAGTAAACACTCTTAGTTGGTAAGCTGCAGAAGAAGCTAGGTTGGCAAGTGTTAAGTTAACTGCATAAAGAAAACAATTCATGCAACTGCAGCCCTGGCCCATTATACACACACGTGTTTTTAATTCAATGTTAGTGTCCACTGTCCAGAGGATTCCCAGGTGTGTTCACCATGGGTACATAGTGTCACACACAATATTTTAGGTTTTAGGTATGATATTACTCAGGGTTCTAGTGATTAAGCATTATTCATTCCTATCTACCAGACAATTTGTTCGTTTTTTGTGATAAGATGTTCCCAATTAGCGAAGACAAGACCTATGTACAACACTATGTGATAGGAGCAAAATAACAACAAGCCAGATGCAAATGACTGATAGAGAAGTTGGGTAAGTCAAAGAATTTGACCTTATGTTCCCTTTGTGCAGAGTCATCACACACAACGGAAAAAGTGAATATAGAAATTCTGCAAAATTACTTGCAGACTCAGGGCATGTGCTGCTGGCAGTCTGATAGGGTTAAACCACCTCCCTGTTTGTCTAAATCGGCTTCTGGTTGAAGCTCATACTGTGCAGTGACAGGGATTACTTTTTGCTTAACTTAGGATAGATAGGGACATGACATCTATTAATCCAAGCTGGTTGTGTCAGGCTAATTTTAGCCAACAATTCACTCAGAGGACACGCAATGAAATATGCATCTTTTCCTGTTAGATTTACTGTAGGTAAATTTAAAGAAGCATAAATGGTTAAAGAAATGGTACTGTTTATTGATGTATTGATGTAACAAATGCCCAAATATACTAATCATCATGACATATTTTAGGGACAGGGCCCTGATGTAGGCTACGTGTCCTGCCCCACCCTACCTTGAGTGTCTAAATAACATGCAAGGTCTGGGGTAGGTAGGGGATGGAGCAGGAAGATACCTGTGTGCCTCCCCTCTCCTGCCCATAGAACATTTTGGATTTTTTTCTTCTAATGTCGGTAGCTACATCAAATCAGGGGTTGACAAAAGTACTGTAATATTAAATACAAGGTCTTCCCTGAAGATGGCACTATAGCATAAAGTTCTTTTGCATTTATTTTACATCAGAAATACTAAAATGATGTATAATATTTTTCTGGTGGGAAAATAGTTTCCTTACAAGTACCTTTTCATAAAAATTAGCTTTAAGTTACAGAAAGTGCTTTTCACTCCTCACTTCCCAGCAGAAGATTTTTTTAAAATGGGATCACCCAGAATTACAGAATCTGGGCTGTAAAGAACAGGCTAGCCTCATATTATTGTCACAGGCTCCAGTGGTGGCTGGATGCAGAGTTGGTTTTTTATATCCTATCACAAGTAGTAGGTTTTTTTCAGATTTATAACTATTGAACTTTTAGTTTTACATTTTTTTTTTTTTTGCATTTTGTCATTTGCAAACAGGAAAAAATCTTGGATTGAAGAATTTACATATACATTGTTAAATACATAAACTGTAATAAAATAAAATAAACATTAAACAGATTTATTACACACACAGCACAGTTTACATTTTGGCAGTAGAGAAGTTTTCTCTTTAAACTTTGCAACGTAATGCTTCTTTTTGAAAAAGACCATGGATATTTTAATACATCTGAAAATGTGCTTTGCAAGAATTTTACCATTCAGGACATTTAAAACTGTTCAGACTTGAGAGTCTATCTGAAGCATACGTGTGTGTGTAAAAGCATACATGTGCATCTGTTCAAATTGACTTATGTACAGTTTGATAAAGGAAGGTGTCATGCTGAAGCCCATTAATGTACTAGTGCATTGTAAATAGAACATTGGAGGCTCAGAATTATGCCCACATCCTCATATGGAACCATCTTATTGCTACACCTTATATTTTACTTTTAGCTGCATTTTTAAAAAGTACCTGTGTTCTCTTTATACTGTATTTTTGCAGTTTGTTTTAACTCATAATGATCTTTTATCTGTAGGACCCAGTTTAAATGCTGAACTGAAGAGCTGCATAACGTTTAATAACTCAAAAATCACTAAAAAAAATAAAAAAACAGTTGCAAAACATTTTCACCCCCTTTACTTCTCATCTTCCTACTTAAAATGTAGTATTTTTGTTTTTTGTGCACCAAAAAATTATTTGTGCCTGGTGATTGACAATTCTAGGGAATACTATGAAGGAAAACACTCAGTCAGGTTCATTTATAGCAGGGATCTCCGACCTTTTTGTACTTGTGAGCCACATTCAGATGTAAAAAGAGTTGAGGAGCAACACAAGAATGAAAAATGTTACTGGGTGGTGCAAAATAAGGATTGTGATTGGCTATTTGGTAGCCACCTATGTGGACTGGCAGTCTACAAGAGGCTCTGTTTGCCAGTACACCCGATTTTTAAGCAACCAAAACTTGCCTCCAAAGAAGGAATTCAAAAATTAGCATTTGCTTTGAGGCCACTGGGAGCAACATCCAAGGTGTGAGCTACTGGTTGGGGATCACTGATTTATAGAATGGAAGGTAGGATGCAAAGTGCAAACCACTGGTGTAAATTGACATTTTTTGCTATTTCTACTGTCTTCACATTGCTGCACACTTCTGCAGTGTGCAGCAGAGAGCTGCAGCCAGCTACAAGAATAGCACTGCTTTCACTTGGCAGCAC
The DNA here is from genome assembly GCA_038501925.1 of Xenopus petersii. Lineage (NCBI taxonomy): Eukaryota > Metazoa > Chordata > Amphibia > Anura > Pipidae > Xenopus > Xenopus petersii. The sequence continues at coordinate 72,390,596 of CM076677.1, forward strand.
TGTATTCATGATGGGTGAGGCTAAAGTATGGGCACTTGCATCTCATGCTCTTGCACTTCTAGTAAATAACCCCCGGCCCAGTGTCTCTATAAATGTATGAAATGTGGACACAGTCATTAAGTCATTGAAAAACAAGAACTAGTTTAAAAATGTTTTACAACACTAGTTTTTAAAACAAAGTTCTCTTTAAGGCAAGTATTTACTCCCCCAGCATAAAAATTGTTACACAACTTTGTTTATATATGCAACCTTATAAGGTGAACTGAGGCGTAAAAAGCAGGCATTTAACTGGCTAAGCTAAGTTGCAGCACAGGTGGCGCTTAGGCAAAGCTTTGACATGTTACAGAAGTGCTAAAAATGATATTGTGTTCTATGTAATATTGGTAATGATATGATTAAACTATAATCATACCATCCTTGTAAGTCTGATTCTTATGATGCTCTTTTGAATGTTGTCCTCTACCCCCATCTAATTAATTAATTAATTAATTAATTAATTAACTAACTAACTAACACTTTTTAAAAACTCAGCCTTAATCTAGTAGTTTTCTATTTTTTTTTTTTTGGTTCAAACCAAAGAAAGCGCTAACATTTATTCAGGGACCTTGCTAGTTTTAAATGAGGTTACAGATACAGTATACTGTATGAAAACATTACTGTATATTCAGCAATAGTTCCAATAAATTCTTTTACAGAAATGTCACCATCCCCGACCTTTAATCTGGGCTTCTTTGAGTACCTAGGACAACAAATAGATATTTTTGACTGGCTGCCACCTAGCAACTACTCCAGGCCCCAGAGTAGCAGTTTGGGAACCACTGTGATCTTATTGTTTCTATGCTTTTTGTCTAGAGTTGTATTACTCCATTCTGCATATTAGTTTTCTACCATAACCTATTAAAAATTATGCTGAAAGGCAGGGACCTCTTCCACTGTTATTATATTTGTCTATATCTGTTGCAGAATGTTAATTTTTAAATGGCTGCAGTTCAACCTGTATGGGTGGAATTATATAAAATGTACAAATACTTCCCACTACTTAATGACCTGAGATGACACTATGCCTGGTTGTGTTTACATTCTGAGAACTGATAAGTTATCATCGAAGAAAGCTTCAGAAACGTGACAGTTCACCAATACAAAAACATATCATGCATAATTCTCTGACAGCACCTGTCAGCATTCTTGAGGAAATATTTCAACTGGGTGCTGGAGCGTGGTAAAAACAACTACTCCTTCAGCATCCCCTGAGTGAACTACAAGAGTTAAGCTCCCCATAGACGCGACGATTCTTCTTGCCGAACGACCGATTTTAGGGAAGCCCGACCAATCCTTCGAAATTATCGTGCGGTTAGTGGTATTCGAACGATCGTACATCTTACGATTTTTCGCCCGACATCTGTCGGGAAATTGATCGGCCAGGTCAAAAAATCTTTGTCGGTCCCAGTGCAATCTATCTATGTTTGCAGGGACAAGCAGGCAGCTCCCCTTTGTTTTCCTGGTAAATTGGTCTTTTTAGTTGATGGTAAATTTGTACGATCGTACGATCGTTCTGAGAAGATTGTGGTCTCACGATCAGGATCTGATCTTTTAAAAATCTCAACATCTATGGCCAGCTTTACAGGTAAAGGATTTAAATTTCAACTTAAATATATAACAGCAATATATCGGCTGCCATTTCTGTTACGAATAGCCATAGTATAGCATGGTATGCTATTATTGCTCTGCTGTAATGCTATTGTTTTAGAATTAGCAACTACAGGTATGGAATCCGTTATCCGGAAACCTGTTATCCAGAAAGCTACGAATTACGGGAAGGCCATTTTCCATAGACTCCAATTTATCAAAATAATCCAAATTTTTAATAATGATTTCCTTTTTCTCTGTAATAATAAAACAGTACTTTGTACTTAATTCAAACTAAGATATAGTTAATCCTTATTGGCAGCAAAACCAGCCTATTGGGTTTATTTCATGTTTACTTGATTTTTAGTAGAGTTAAAGTATAAAGATCTAAATTATGGAAAGATCTGTTATCCAGAAAGCCCCAGGTCCCAAGCATTCTGGATAAGAGACCCAATACCTGTATATCAAGTTGTACTTGAAACTCTGGAGGGCATATAGTATTTAACAGATTTACGGATATATCAATTCGATTTATTCTAATTCTGATCAATCAGATGGGAAGGTGAATCCATGTTTATATGCAACCAGTATTGATATTATTTACCAGACCAATTTAGAAAAAAAAACATGTCATAACCTTCAATTAGGAATTACCATATGAGATCACTTGTTATGTTGGGGATCTGAAATAACAAATTTGTGAAGGCTCAGTCAATTATAAATTCCACATTTGCTCAAAACAATCATATTGGTTAGAATGGATGGGAATTCTGAAGGACTCATAGTATAAAATGTTATGTTACTTTTAGCATGCTGTTTCACTCCTTTTAATTAATATGCAATATTATTCCCCCCCCCCCAGCTAGGTAGAACTGATCCTTTATCACATACTCTTTGTTTACCGTGTGATATTTAAAGAAATCATATTTTAAAACTTTTAACATAATTTCATGCCAGGATGGAATATTCAGTTCATGCTCTGAAACTCATAAAACCCCCATGTTCTACAGTAGTTAATTAACTTAATGCATTGGGCAGATTACAAGGGTATTTGCTCTGTTTACCTGCTGGATTGTTTTGCTCTGCCTCATTTATGATATACAGGGATGGGACCTGTTATCAAGAATGCTCTGGACCTGGGGTTTTCTGGATAATGGATCTTTCCATAATTTGGATCTCCACGTCTTAAATATACTTAAAAATCATGTAAACATGAAATAAGCCCAAGAAGCTAGTTTTGCTTCCAATAAGGATATTTTAGTTTGGATTAAGTTCAATGTACTTTTTTTATTATTAAAGAGAAAAGGGAAATAATTGTTCAAAATTTGGATTATTTCATTATAATGGAGTCTATGGGAGATGGCCTTTCCGTAATTTGGAGCTTTCTGGATAACAGGTTTCCAGATAATGGATCCCATACCTGTACCAGTAGCTGCTTCCCTAGTGAGTTAATCTTTACAACCGAACATCCTTAAAAAAAAAAAAGTCTTAATCAACAACTCATTTTTTAGTTTAGGCCGCAAATTTCACCTTAAAACCAATTTCTTAGCCAGCAATTTATTATAGATAAGCTTTTACTGGTTGTAAAGCTGCTCTAAATATAGCAGCACAATCAATATGCATTAAAGTAGCAGCTAAAACCTTCTACTCTTTAATCTGATGAAAGTGATGGGGATGGAAAGCAGGTTTTAGCCAGCCAAATGCACAGCCCTGCTGCAAGAAATATGTTAGTATTTTATAAGAATGATTTTTTAAATGGCCATTGGTTTCATTCATGTGTATCAAATGTGGTTCTAATTGCTCTGAGTTGCTGGTTGTCATGGTAGGAGTGGATTGTCATTTGGTGAGTCGATTGTATCATACATTATGCAAGCTCTGAAGACAGGATTTGGTTTGAAAATCCAAAGAATCCTAGCATGAATACTCAATTAGAGCTCATTTATGATTGTCCAAGTGCTCATGGTTTTAGGTTTTTCTTCATTACAACAGTCTGTTAAGGCAAACTTTCAAAGGTTGCAGAGATTTCATGGGCACGAAAACCCCACATGATTAATAAACTCATGCAATGGTTATGATTGCCTGAGCACAAAAGCTGTATCAATAATAAATGGGCCCCTTAGAGTAATTTACAAATGAAACCACAAGTGCAGTTTCAGGGGTCCCCCTCCGACCACCACTGATACTACAAAGCCCCCTCTGGGCCCCTGGGGCACATACAACCCGCACTCGTACCCGCCCCCATGCGTGCTTGTAAACTTTGCAAAGTGCGACCAGGGCAGGAGGAGGCATTTTGGGGCAGCAGGGACAGGGAAGGGTGCTGGTCTTGCGGGGCCCACTAGCACCACCAGCCCAGTCCAACCCTGGACCAGTGCTTCTACTCACACTGGGGAATCCTTGATTTACCCACAGGCTCAGACTGAGATTCCACATAGACCCTGGTATTTAAAGGAACAGTTCAGTGTGAAAATAAAAACTGGGTAAATAGATAGGCTGTGCAAAATAAAAAATGTTTCTAATATAGTTAGTTAGCCAAAAATGTAATATATAAAGGCTGGAGTGAACAGATGTCTAATAAAACAGCCAGAATCCAGCTTCCTGCTTTTCAGCTCTATAACTCTGAGCTAGTCAGCGACTTGAAGGGGGGCCACATGGTACATTTCTGTTCAGTGAGTTTGCAATTGATCCTCAGCATTTAGCTCAGATTCAAAAGCAACAGAAATGACCCATGTGGCCCCCCTCGAGTCTCTGATTGGTTACTGCCTGGTAGCCAGGGTAACCAGTCAGTGTAAACAAAGAGAGCTGAAAAGCAGGAAGTAGTCTTCTGACATGTTATATATAAAATCACTCCAGCCTTTATACATTACATTTACTATATTACAAACATTTTTTATTTTGCACAGCCTGTCTATTTACCCAGTTTTTATTTTTACACTGTACAATTCCTTTAATTTATACAAAGGCCCAATAACCCACATAAATCCAATAAATAGTGACTGCTTATGGCATGTTACAGCAGCCCCTCTGGCATTTGCCAGAATCCACAGATTGCCAGGTTGAGTCCGAAATTGCACACAGCACTCACAGTAAGTAAATGACAGAAATAAAGAATATATTCTAAACTGGAACTGCACCAATACTTTGCTATTATAAATATATGCAAAATGCTTTAGTTATTCCAAATGAAATATATAAAAAATGTATAAATAAAGCATTTGTATATTTATAATATCAAAGTATTTGTGCAACTCCAGTTTAGGGCATTCTCTTTCTCTCTTTTTTTACAAATGTACATTTTCCCCTTAGAATGCTCCCATCCAAGCAGTGGGTTAGTTAATGTGGGTTATTGCCCCTTGGCATATTGTCCTAAGTTGCTGTGTGTCTCTGGTACAAACTGGGCCACCCATATGCTGAGCTGACAGCTAACAGTGGCACCTAGAGAAAAGGAATAAATAAGACTGTTAGGACATAGAATTTGAGCTGAATGAGTCAGCAAGTTGCTGATGAAAATCAGTAAATATTCCCATGTGAATATCATGTTTTTCTTTAGTGCCACTTTGCTATTGTTCGGCCAGAACCTGGGAAGTAATCTAACAAATGTGGAACATGTTAAATAATGCTCATTTAGTTACATATGGTCTCTTTATATTAGAAAATAAATTATTTTTCAGCCATTTTCAGTGCAGTCCAAAATCTGTATGGCCCTTGGACCATCTAATAACCATTTAAATGCTTTTGGGCCACACTGAGTCTGGTCAGGTCTCCAGTAAGAAAATATTGCTTTAATTTAATTTTTTTTTTACAGGGAGAAATACAGCATGTGCTCTCATGTTTTAGGTGAATTATGCGAGAAACTAGAAATATGAAAATCATTTATGTCTGTAATGAGTAGCCTCCTAAAGCTTCAAGTTAAATAATCTAATTTGCATGCTTACTGTACTGCCTCATTATAAAAGTACAATGGTCTCATAAAGTGGGGCTTCAGTGATGTAACTGTGTATATCTCCTCTGTATTTTCTTTTTTTTATTAGCGTTAATTACAACTACAAGCACATTGATTCCCTAAGCATGAGTTTTGGTTAATGCAGCGCTGAATTGTAATGTCAGACACATTAAAACTTCAGTCTGCTGGTGGCATACTTTCTAAACTACTTCCTGTGTGCATCACAAGTGTAAGACTTTGCTGAGATACTTATTTGTTCACTGCAGTGATTAGATATTGTAAATGTCAGTTGATTCATTTAATAAAAATAGCATATAATATTTTTCCTAATTTCATTAAAGTTTAAAAAGCGTCCAATGCTAATCCTGGGGCACGAGGTGGATAGCATTAGACACATGATCATCCTCCAAAACAGTCATGTGTTAACAGTCATTTGAGCTTTCATTCACAGGCCACTCCTAAACAGAACAATAAAGTAAATGAATTGTGCTTGTTCTTAGTTTTAGTTAATTAAAATGTAGACTGTAACATGGCAGCAAGCATGTGATCTCTACTTTTAATAGGTTTTTAGCATCTATAGTTTACACTGCGCAATATGTTGGTGGTCTAAAAATACGTTAATAATAATAATGCAAAATTTCCATAGTTCCATACAGAGCTGTACCAAGCCGGACTGGTGCCCTAGGCAACCTGACCGGCCCCCTTGGCTAGGGTTGCCACCTTTTCTGGAAAATAATACAGATCATACAAATTTTTCGCATGAAAACTCGCAATCTTGTGATTATTGCATGAATCCCAGCGCAGATCAAGATAACTTCGAGACCTCTCCCACTATGTGTGCAACCTAGCAGGTCTGAGATGCCGGATTTTCGAATTCAGACTTTTTCCTTATAATAATAAATCCTGTTTAGTGAAAAACTAAAAATTCTCATTTTATTGTAAAAAAACACATTGGGGCTCATTTATTAACGCAGCGCAGCGCATAAGTGGACGCAAAAGATTGTCTGCGACATCACGAGTGTGATCGCTAATATATTTGCGTGATATTGCGCATAACACAGAGCTTTTGCGATGGTTTTGTTTATGCGCATTGCGCAAAAGATTGGGCATTTATGTCGCAAACGATGCCGTGGTTGTTAGGGGCGTGGCTGTGGGCATGGCTACAATGCGCTTGCACTGCGGCCGTCGCAGATTTGCGTCTGTATAAGTGCAAAACTGCACCCGGTCAACAGCACCACAATTTTTACGACTGCCTCTTTGTGGCGTAATAGTAACGCTCTTCAAAATGCGCATTCCTGCCCAGCTGCGCTAGCAGAGCCACACTGCTAAACTGGGTTCTGGCAAATACAATGGTGCTGCTGTTGGTGGGGATGTTTGTTAACTCAAAGTTTACTCAAAGATGAACAACCCCTGTAAAGTGCATATTAACCACGCCTTCCACCCAACATGTTTATATTGACCAAGGTTCCTTTAAGGGTATCAGGTAGGCTAAACACCTTTGCAACCAAACAAATATTAGCACAGAAACAAATGCAGATGCGTCTAAGTGAACGCAATATGCGCAATATGTGACGCAACTAATTAAAGCAGCGCATTCATACATGAGCACAACTAATCCTTACCTTTGCGGTATCTTCCTGTGCGCACAATTTATTATAAGCACTGCGACAGCTGATACGCAGTTTCACACAGTTTCACAAGTCGCACCTACATTAGCGCACAAAACCGCACTGTTAAGGTATCGTGCGCTACATTATTAAATACTCGCATGCGCTGGGCAAATGTCAGGCCACTGCGCTCTTTTTAGCACTGCGCTGCGTTAATAAATGAGCCCCAATTTGTTTAGGTTTTTGGCATTTGGGATTTAATAAATAACCCCCAAAATGTTCTTGCCCTTAGTGGAAGCATATTCTGGTTCACTCTAAAAAGCAAATTTCCCAGTGGTCAGTGAAGATTACTAGACCCAGGAGTGTGTGTGTGTGTGTGTGTGTGTGTATATATATATGTATATATATATATATATATATATATATATATATAAAAGGTGCCTGTTATTATAATAGCATAAAGTCCCCATATGCAACATAAGGTCATAAAGTTTGCTCAGGTGCAGTAACCCATAGCAATTAGATATTTGCTTTTAACAGGCCGTCAGCAAACGATTGGTTGCTATGGGTTATGGTACCTAGTATATGTAAAAAAAAAAGTGTATTTTATTACATAGCGCACATTTATTTATTACAGTGCTGAGAATTTAGGGGACAATAGAAACCGTGGCCAAATTATTTTTCTTAACATTAAAAATATTCTTCTTATAAAGTCTCCAACAGTAAGTACTGTATATGCTGGATATTAGAAATGTAATTTCTAAAATTGTTGGAGATACAAACTGACTTATTAAGCTGGTTCACATGATGGCACACTGTTAGCTGTCTGCCCATTCATAGCAGAACTTCAGGCGCAAGGCATAATGTCAAGGTCTGTCTAGTCTAATGGACTATCCTATAGGGATATGAATGGCTCAATGCAGCATGTTAAGATAGAAGAGCAATGAGCAATGAGAACCACCAAAGATGTTATGAGAATTTTATTATCTAACTAAAAACATATCTACAGATGTGCTTTACCAGTCATAACATTTGTGTGTTTACAAATGCACAAATTAAACATATCAGAAACTCACTCCATGAGACGAAAATGATGAAGAACATTATGCTAGTGAGATCAATTAGACTGAAAAAAATACATAATGAAAAGAGGGAAATAAAGGAGAGGCCTCTGTCGGTTTTATATGTAATTTTGATATCAATTCTGTGAATTGAAAGAGGTTGACGACTTTCTACAGATAAGTAAATATGTAGGAAAACAAGGTCAGGCACAAATTATGAGGCTGAAAAAAAGTAAATAGTTTGATTAGCTCTCAATTAGGGCAATTTTATCAAGAAGACGCAACAAGTAAAAAAAGGGGGGCTGCATTGTTTAAGATAAAATTAAAACAATTTTTGCTGTGTCATGTAATGGTATATCCCATTTATTTTCAGCGACTTAGTGGTGATGGGTAGAGGCAGTGTCTTTATTTCATATATATCAGTTGTTTTGGGGTGTGAACTATTTAAAATTCACTTTCATCAGACAACAGCCATTTATGCCCACAGGATAGTGATGATAGATACTGGCTGGGTGAAATCTTTGCTCTTGCATGCTTGTGAGCTACACCAGGGGTCCCTGAGCAACAGTCAAATGTAAAAAAAAGTTGGGGAGCATGAAAAAAACTCCTGAATAAAAAAAAAACTCCAATTAAGGGCTGTAATTGCCTATATTTTAGACTCTATGTGGACTGGCAGCCTACAGGAGGCTCTGTTTGACAGTAAACCTGTTTTTTATGCAACCAAAACTTGCCAGGAATTTGAAAAATAAGCACCTGCCTTAAGGCCACTGGGAGCAAAATCCAAGGTGTTGGGCAGCAACATGGTCTACACTGTATTTTTTATAGTTCAGAAAACTATTGAACTGTAGCCCAATAAATTATATTTCCTTGCTTTGCTTGTGTTTTTAAGCAAACGAATGTATGACCCAGTTGAACAACTGCAGCTATGGGTGTGCTAAACTTGGAGGTCTATTTATCAGCAGTATCATTTTAGCTGTTTGAGTTTTGGAAAACACAACTAAACTCACTTTCTCTAAAACCACGGTTGTCATGAAATTTATTAGAAGATCTGAACGGAAAAAGCAGGAACGGGAAAAGTCACGAAGAACACAACTTTTTCAACTTGTTGCACAATAACTATGACTGTTTCGTATTGTCGCACAAAAGCCGGCATCAAAAACACCCCAAAAAACCAAAGAACTTCCAGTTGTAAAAGGGACATCTGCCATTGACTTCTACATGATTTTGACAGATTTTGGATGGAGTATTTTAGTATTTGAGTATTTGGATGGAGGATTGAGTATTTTAGTTTTGTTGCATAATAAATCACGGAAAAGTTGTGCTTTTTTTTCTCCGCAAACTTTTCAGATTTTTGGAGTCAAAAGTGTGACCTGAAAAGGCATTGGTCTGGAAGGGTCCACAGTTCCATCAAGTGATTCTGTGGATAAGGTATGCTGTATATGCAAATTACTAACACATTACATAAATGGTAATTGCAAGTATTCCATCTTTATGCATATTTATTTCTAAAAGGCTATGCCTTCAATGAAAGCAGTGATATCTGCTTACAAATTACATGTATGCTCTGTTTCTTACCAAATCATTGGTTCCGCTGAAAGGAAATGTTTCAATAGCAGTATGATGGCATTATGTCTTCAGTGTCCATGCTTTATATTTTGAATGGAAATAAATGGATGTTGCATTATTGCCTGTGAATGTGTTATGCATGATTCCATAATATATTTCCTATTAAGATGTGTTAGTATTTTTACATATCCATCCCTAAATTAATTGTGCAACAAATCTGGGAAACTAAATTAATCGGTGTATATAGAGGACACAGCATGCCAAAAGATGGGGAAAAGGATTCATCAACAGCTACTGTATTTATAGTGAGAGCAGCAAAGCTGTGGAATTCATTTCCTTATGATGTGACCCTGGCCAACAGCATAAATAATTTCAGCAAAGGACTAGGGGACTAGGACCTAAGGATGTTTATGCATATTAAAGGACCTTGATCTAGCTAAAAGTTTGGAACCATTTTTTTTTTAAATTTTGATAGTATATATGGGCACTTTTTTTTCTTCTGGATCAGCCATGGGCAAATAAGAGATTATGTTGCAAAGTGTCAACTTTTTTGATTATGATTAAGCACTTATTTTCCTCTATGCAAGCAAAATGGTCAGTCACAAGATATTATTGGTGCGCACAAAGGCTAGGACCATTATTAATTTTAAAGTTAGGTACATATTTTTGCATTAATTTCAGCACTTTATTTTTATTGTGCAAATAATATTTATTGCAGTTGGCAATTTCTGATATATAATTTGTTACAACAGCGACTCTATCTATAGTTGTCTTAGTTAATCTATAGTTAATCTCATGCTGTAAAAACAGGAGATGCTGGAATGGTCTGGATATGCAGAATGTCAGTACAATTTGCCAATTAACTGTATTAGTTACTTTTTAGTAGTACGTTTTACACCACTGCCTGTAAAATTAATCTCAGTTTATCATATTTACATATTTTTGTCGTTTACAGAGCTAAAATGTAATAATCAGCAATCAAAAATACTTAGCTGAAAATTTCAGTGATTTTGAAATATCCAACAATGGACATCATAAAGCTTGCAATTAAAAATTAGGCAAATAATTTAATTTGAGACTTTTTGTATATTTTGATCAATATTCGTGAAACTTGTGGAAATGGATAAGCATTTTGTCGGCCAGCAGAAAGTTGTCCAACTGCATACAATCACAGAAAAAAAAACAGATCATAAAGAGTGGCTCATTGTAGTATAAATACTTTTTGTACCACTGTACATTATATACATAGAACAGAGGAGCACTTTTTGGAGTATAGGATATTGCCTAACAATAGTCAGCTGATTGTCTACAAATAAGGCATTTCCTGTAGCAAAAATTTCAATTAGAAATTATATAGTTTGGTCTTGTGATTTTCCTCCTCTTTCTCACTTGTACTGATCTCTCGAAACATGCACAGCAGTTGTGCAAAGTGAAAAAAAACCAAGTACAATCTGCCATTTTCTTGTATGTTACGTTCCACGCTGTACGAATTCCTCTCTGCACTCCTATTCAAAGAGAAGAGACTGGCTGCTCTGAAGAACACAGTGCTGCCCGAGTTCTTTGGACACGCACGTTTGGGAGTGGTTGCTGGAGGGAACCCTGTATGTGGCAGTTTTGGATTTCTAGCCCAGCATGTGAGGAGTGCAGCCAGATGCAGAGCAGCGTTGCTCTTGCGATCATGACTGTGAACTGATCCGTTCAGCAATGACTATCAAATATACACAAATTTTCCATTATTTGTGTATATGTAGCTTTTTGCGGAGTTTATTGTCCTGTCCTTGTTATTTATCCTGTCTAATTTAAAAGCTGCACACAGACTGTGAAAGGATCTTCCATTAAGCTTTATGTTGAACCAATGTAATGATGTGTGTCTCTGCCCAGTTGGAAACAAGCAGTTTTGTTGGTTTTTCAGTACTACATGACTGTGCCGCCTAGATAACACTGCCACTGACTAGTATTGAAAACCTGAATGATCCAAGCCTCAAAATTGTTCATTTTAGGCAGAAAAAAAATCCCCATGTGCCATCAGCCTTATACCAACAAAGACTTTCTGGCAAGTACTCACAGAATCCCACAAACAGCCACTGTAAGGGCAGAGGCACATGGTCAGATACGACAAATTTCTTCTTCTGGGCGACTAATCTCCTCAAACTGCCTTCCCGCCGGCTAGAATGAAAATCGCCTGTGGGATGGCACTCGGAATGCTTCGTTTTCCGAAGTTTCCTCATTTTCGTGCGGCTTCGGAAGACGAATCGCACGAGTGCCATCCCGTCGGCGATTTACATTCTAGCCAGTGGGAAGGCAGTTCGGGGAGATTAGCCAGAAAAAGCGGAGATTTGTCGCCAGGTGACTAATCTCTCTAAATCTGACCGTGTGTATCTGCCCTAAAAGAACTGTAATCTTCATTTACATAGAAGTTGGACACATAACAGGCTTATGTGTTTCATGACAAAACACTTAATTATAAGCAGCCTACGGATAATTTTTGTGTTTACTTTCTTCAAGTTGCAGATTCTGGGGCATGTAAACTGAGCCCAAATTAAGATTGGTGAGCTTTACTATTTGTTGAACACAAAAACATATTTGTTTTGTATTCTAAATGCATCATAGGTTGATTCAGTAGTATTACTACAGTATTATTACAGTAAGGAGAGCAAGTGTAGGGATTTGCAGAGGAACACTGCAGGCAAAGGATGAAAAACATCAATTTGGATGGGCTCCAGAGCAGATAAGAGATAGGCTGTGTAGTCAGTAAAGGGAATGCAGTAATCCAAGGGAGAAATAATTAATAACTAGTATTTTTCTAGGTCATGTTCTGCATGATAATGTATATTCTAACAATATTTAAGCAAATATTTTGAAAATATGAGTTATATTTTGTCTAGGTTACATTTTAGGAGTGAAAACATCCATGGTAATATAGCAGCAAGCTGGTTGGATTTTTGAGCTATGACAAAAATAAAATAACCTTGTTTTTAGTACTTTTGTTTTTTTCTCCATAGCAAGAAATATTTTAAATGAAGGGAATCCATTTACCAAAATGCTATTTTATTGCAGGCTAAATGATATTTAAAATAATGACATCTTTGACCAGACTTTCCCATGGAAAATAATTAAACTATTCCTTCTGAAATTGAAAAGGCCATTAACACTTTAACAATATGCCTTGATGCCTCTATCATAACAAAACCTGAAAATGTAGAATCTACTTCTCCTGGCACTCTGTAACTTTAGGGGTTACCTACTAAAATCTGAAAATTCCTCACTATTTTCTTAAAGCTACCGAAAAAACAAACTCCCGTGCACATTTTTACCGTATTTATCAATAAATTTACTCGAAAAACATGTGATGTGGGAAAGACCTGATAAAATTATGAAAAAATCCAAATTGTATAACTGTTCGGATTTGACACCAGAAAACTCCATTTTTTTCGGATTATTACCCAAGAACCACAAATGAATTGATTATACGAAACCCAACGCAGATCATGACATCTTCCAATTGTAAACAGGACATCTGCCCGTGACGTCTACATGAACTCGGCAGGTTTGAGATGGTGTACATTTTTATTCAAACCTTTAACAGCATCAGGGTTTAATAATTTAATGAATAAATATTGTTGATGGCAAAAATAACATTCAACAAACGAAATCCCAAGGTACAACCAAAGAGCATACAAGCACACAAAGTTACATGTAATTTCATATGAATACATAACAGTGCATGAGTATTTTGGTTGTGGGGGTCAGAAGGAAAACAAAGACAACAATCTGAAAAGTCTTCAAGAATAAGTGAATTTATAACTTAACAGATAATAAAGTCAAACTTCCCCTTTAAATTTTTTTTTGGTCAACAGAAAGCCAGTTTGGCAGCTGTCTGATAGATATTAGCATAATTTGTCTACTGCCCCCCTTCTGAGCGCCGAAAAGTTGCGGCCATCTTTGATTTTGAACAGCCGAAAATGCAGAAGTGCTGAACAGCCGAACTCACGAAGTGGCGAAAAGACCCGAAGCCATGAAAATAGCCAAAGCCGAAGTGACAAAAAGACCCGAAGTCACGAAAACAGCCAAAATTGAAGTCCTGAAGAGGCGAAAATACGAAAGGAGGCGAAGCTGAAGTCCTGAAGCCACGAGTTCAGTTCTACTGAACACCAATTTGTGTGTTTTTTTTTTTTTTTTTTTTTAATCCTCTGGCCACCAATGTATTATTTTAATATTCTATAGGCCCCTGCCACCAATTTTTTAAAAATGTTTTTTGGGGTCCCAATTTTTTTAACGTGTAAGTGGGCCCTGGCGCCAATGTTTTTCTAAAAAAATATTTTTTTGGGGCACCAATTTTTTTTACTTGTAAGGTAGGCCCTGGCACCAATGCTTTTTTAAAAAAAGAAAAACTTTTATGGGGGACCCTGGTTTTTTTTAAAAAACTTATAAGGGGGCAGTGGGTGGCGCCAAGAGAGACCCCCGAAAATGTTGTTGTACGGGCCCCGTGATTTCTAATGGCGGCCCTGACTGCAATACGGGTACATGATTTCCAATATCATCATATGAGTGTTTCATATTAAAATGTAGCTAGCAGAGCAGACATTGCAGATGTATGCTGTTCTCTGATTATGCCTATTTGCATTTTGTCATCTTGCTGTGCAGCTCTGGAAAAAGCAGTGGGCCAGTGGGTAATGGTAGGTGGAGCTAGAAATGCAAGTAGTTGGAGGAAATGCATAGGTTGCGATCAGAAGAAAGAAGTGTTAGCGCAGGTAGGTTAATGAGGGAGATGACAGGCTGTACGCCGATTAGCAAGCATTTGGCAGCGACACGTGTTGCACAAATGTCGCTGTCAGATTGGCGCAATCGCACGCACTAAAGCTACTGTTTAAATGCGCCGCAGCTAGCTCAGGCTACAGTTTTTATTTACGTTTCTGATTTGCCGTTTCGGGTGAGAAACCCCAAGGCTCTATTGGCGGTTTAGAATCTGGAGGCACAATCGGCTCTGTTAGCGGCGGTTAAAAGTGTATTTGCTTCAAGCAGTAACTATCCGGTGCTTGTTCTTTATCATCTCCTAGCAGACGATGGTATAGTTCGCCAGTAATCGGGAGATCCTCGTCATCTAGAGAGTATTATAAATACTGTTACAATATTCGCATTGCGCGCAGCTCCGCTAGGCTCTCCTTGCTACACTAGTAACAGAACTGTATGCACTGTTTGCATTGCCCACGTGTTCCTTCTATTTGCTTCCGCTTCCCACGTGGCTCTCTGAATGAGGACACGTCACTGCGCGTGCGCAGCTGAGCAGGGTTTCTTATTGGCTTCTGCTTTGAACGGTCCATGACTGGTGCCTTTTTTTTTGCATTCAAAATAAAACTAACTAATAACGTATCGGTCTGGCTAGTCCGTTTAGTCAGCATGAAAGTGTAGCGCGTCGATTGTTTTTAGTAAGCAGTTGCGCTGCTCTTGTGCAGTTTCTGGCCTGTGCCCGTTGGTGGGCGATATGTGTTAAAAAGTAGTTCGTTTATGTGTGCAATGTTGAAGTGCCCGCTCTTGGATATTTCTGAGAGAAATTACATCCTTCCACATTCCGGGTTTGGCGTAGTACATGGCATGGGCGGGGCGCTATTGGCTCCTCCCACACGGCCCTAGCCGTTTTGCTTGGTGTTGCAGGCGGTACTCGGGTGGCAGTCTCACCATTTTACTTGTCTGGACACAGATACGGCGCAAGACTGATCCCTCTGAGGGAGACGGACAGCGGTCTCCGGTAGCAAATGTGTAGCAACTTGTATATTCTCGTCTGTATGAGTGTTAGGGCGGTAAGGCCGAGCAGCAGCGACAACATGCAGGGAATTTACTACCTTTACCCGGTTCAGGGCTACAACTCCCAGGATGCTCAGCTAACTATAACTGCGGTGGGATGATGGGAGTTGTATCTTTTATTTGCGCTGTGCTGTAGGTCTAAGTTTGCTTGACGTGATGGAAAGAGCCATGTAGTTCTAGGGTTATTCTTGCGGACATAAGCATCTCTTATACTATTCTCTATCATGGCGCTTTATATTTTATGCCGTTCAGCCCAACCACAGCGCTACCCTTGTCGGTGTGTCCCTCCGCGCTTCCCTTAGTCCCGGCCTTTTAAGTGGGCGCATCATTCATGTCTGATCCATGTACCTCAGGAAACAACCTGATAGCGACTTTAACCGCATTGCTCTTTGGTCTGGGACTCCGCTCGTATCTATATATTACGTCTATTTTTTTATTTAACAATTAGCCACAGAGTGACATATGGGAGCCAATTAATATGCAATACATTCAATAGAAGTGGTTCTAGGCGTGTTGCTTGTAATTAGCATGTGCCAATAAACCCTGGTTCAACTTATTTTCTCTATCATTATTTGATTATTTTCTTAAGAGGAATGCACAGAAGGTTGTCATTGTAGTTGTGTTTATAAAAAATGAGCTGATTGCCATGTTGCTTTGCTGATGACATTTTGCTGTTGTATTGGCAGTTTTAGGTTGAACATTACAGGTCTCAGTTTGTGTTCCGCTTCAGTTTCCTGCAGTGCATTGTAACCTGTAACCACACACTTTTGTGTGTCTAGGTGGGGAACTAGTAATTCAGTATAACAAATATCCGCATTATACATTTAATGCAAAGAGGCAGATTGAAATGCCTCTCCCTACTCTAATACACAGTTGTGAAAACACCCTGTCTACCATAGCCATTGATCCTGACCTGCATGGTCAGGATCAAAAGCAAACTAGCTAAACAGTCATGTCCCATGTGGCCACCATTTAAAATCTCTTATTGACTAAAGGAGGCCACACACAGGCCAATAAAAGCTGCCGAATCGGCAGCTTATTGGCCCTTGTATGGTGCCGACCAACAGCCCTTTCTAATTCATATATTGATGAAAATCAGTCCGATATCAATCTGATAGGTTTGATTTTACGCATCCTATTTACCTAGTTTAATTTTTACATTGAACCATTCCTTTAAAATGAAAGGGATATGAGCATCTTATGCACTGGAAATCAGAAAACAGCTAGCGGAAGAAGGTATATGACAGTAATAAATAATGTTTACTTCAGCATACTTATCCACAACTGAATATAACGGATTAAATGTTTAACCACAGTTCAGTTATTGGCAAGATCTTTCATAATACAGAGTGCATTCATAGGTGTAACTTGCTTATATGAAATGTCATCACCACTGTGGGTGGTGGGTTTTTTACAGTAACTGACATAACAACTTGTATAAACTTGCCCATAGTGTGCGGTGCAGATGCTTACTGATGAGTGCGTCACCTCTCTGATCGATATGTAAGTTTGACTCCTTGCTGGGGGCAGGGTCTGCAGATATAGTCTGCATTGGGTTGTAGATGGAGCCCAAAGGACTAAATATTGAATCTCCTGAATATGACCCACAACTGTGTTATAGCTACTATGACAATCATCCGATAATCGTTTGAATGAATGCATTTCTGTGATTGTTGTAGAGAGTTCTGACACTGCCTCCCAAACTACTGTAACTCGTACTTGTAGAAAATTGCACATTACATAAAAGTAAGGTGTCGCCATTCAGTGTCTAGATTTTACAGATTTGATGGCATCAGTTATGCCATCAGACATTATGTACATCTGTACAATTTAGGAGTGACATTTTTCATATTAGCTACTGAACTGCTTTCTAGATTTGGGAATTCTAGTACAAATAAATATCATTCTTTTGGTATTAAGATGCCCTTTTGGTTGGTTATGTTACTGCTGACTTTAAGTTTAATATAGACTTTTTTTTTTTTTTTCTCCAGCATGGCGGACTATCTTATAAGTGGGGGCACTGGCTACGTTCCCGAGGATGGACTCACTGCCCAGCAGCTGTTTGCTAATTCAGATGGTCTCACCTACAAGTAAGAGTTTTTTGTGTCATTTATAGTCTGTGCTTTCTCATCTGTAGAATAGTACTGGTGATTGTTTGCGTGTGTTGTTTTTTTTTCTCCCCTAATGAGATCTGTACTTAGCTCATGTCTTTCCTATGATAATTTGTGTAGTATTTTTAGGGTAGCAGAGACTGATTAATAAATAAAAGGATTACTATTCCTAATGAACAAGGATGATACAGGTCTTGATTGATAACTACTGTTTTATGTAGCAGGTTGTTGTACAGGTATGGGGGTCTGTTATCCGGAAACCAGTTATCCAGAAAGCTCTGAATTATGGAAAGGCTTCTCCCATAGACTCCATTTTAGCCAAATAAACCAAAAATGGTTTCCCTTTTTCTCTGTAATAAAAAAACAGTGCCTTTTACTTGATCCCAACTAAGATCTAATTAATCCTTAGTGGAATCAAAACCAGCCTATTGGGTTTATTCAATGTTTACATGATCTTCTAGCAGTGGCGTAACTATAATACAGCAGACCCCGCGGTTGCGGGGGGCCCGGGGGACAGAGGGGCCCGGACCAAGGGGTCTGCTGAACTGAAATTCCTTTGTGGCGACCGCCACAAGTAATTTAACGGCAGAGCGGCGGGGAGGATCGGAGGACAGGAGATGTGCGAGCGCTGAAGGAGGTCAGCGGATGCGCATGCAGGTACGTGCGTGCAGCTAAGCCGGGGCCCCTGAAGATTTTTTTGCAGGGGGGCCCGGTTAGCTGTAGTTACGCCGCTGTCTTCTAGTAGGCTTAAGGTATGAAGATCTGGAAAATCCCAGGTCCTGAGCATTCTGGATAACTGGTCAAGATGGACAAGAAAGGAAACTTCATAGTAGCGTTTGATTTGGTAATGTTCCAACAACCCAGAAAATATTTGGTTGGTTCCCTTGGCCAATCCTGTAGGAATAAGAGTGATTAGTGCCATTTGACCATCTATTTTGAATAGCCCAAAACTAGTAGTAGATACCAAAGCAGATACCAAATTGCCTCTTGTACCATTGCTTCAAAGTAACATTGTCCGTACAGATAAATTGACTACTAAGTATTACAAGATGTCCTTTAGAAGGCATTTTTAGACAGTTACTTGACAAACTTCTCTGCTTGTCATTTAATAGTTAAACATTTGCCTTTCACATTGGCTTTTGTAGAAAGCTTCAAATTGATTTCTGGGGCTGATTCTTGGCTAATGTTTTGCAAGACACATCACTTTATATATAAAGGGATTTGTAGCTGACAGCATTTTATGAGTAGTACGTTTGAGTGTTGGCCATATATCATTTTGAAAACTTAATGATTAGCTATGAGACTTGCAAATTAATTTTTGCAATAGATTGCTGTAAGGTATTTCATTTCTTTATTCTTTACTCCATTGCCTAGGGTATCTACAAATCTAGTGAGAGAGTGTCAATATGTAATTCTATATTTATATTACATTATTCTGTATGAATTTTTTAAATTAAAAGTTGTCTTATCCAAAAAGGATATCCTTAGAAAAAAAAATGAAAAAGGGTTGTTACCTTTGTTTCAATACGATTTTACTACGTTTTCTTGAAAGGGGTTGTTCACCTTCCAAACACTTTTTTCATTTGTGGTTTTCAGATTGTGTATCATAAACAAATACTTTTTTCAATTGCTTTCCATCTTTTATTTTTTTTTTTACTGCTTTCCCAAATTGTAAGTTTAAAGTTCCTGTCTCTAGTTTCTCAGTCTGGCAGATCTGTAATCCAGGAGCATTCTGAACTGTTTCAATTTGCTACATACAGTATAGTTGATACATTTCTCAGCAGTATCTATGGACTATTAGCAACTATTTTATCAAGTCTAACAGCAGCCTTTACTGAAACTTAGGGGCAAAAATGTATCAACTAAATGTATCAATTAAGAATAGTTGCAGCGTCTGCAACCTTCCCTCCCAGAGCTGCTTCA
The DNA here is from genome assembly GCA_038501925.1 of Xenopus petersii. Taxonomy (NCBI): domain Eukaryota; kingdom Metazoa; phylum Chordata; class Amphibia; order Anura; family Pipidae; genus Xenopus; species Xenopus petersii. The sequence continues at coordinate 72,410,232 of CM076677.1, forward strand.
GAATGTGAAAAATTAAACTTTACACTTCAATATTAGAAAAATGGTCACAAATAGAAAGTAGTTGGGGAAAAAGTATTTGTTTTTGGTGAATTATCTGAAACCAACTGAACTGAAAAGTGTTTGAAGGTGAACAACCCCTTTAAAGGAGAACTAAAGCTTAAAGGAACAGTAACTGCAAAAACTTTGTTTTTTAAACAACAATATAATGTAATGTTGTCATGGAACTGGTGTGTTTGCTTTAGAAATACAGCTATATTTTATATAAAGAAGTTGCTGTGTAGTCATGCAGGCAAAAATAAAAAAAAAAGCAGATAAAAGATCAATTCTGAATAATCCCATTGTATTCTACAGAGCTGATCTGTTATCTACTGTGTGTCCTGTGCCTTTTCTCTTTATTTTTTCAGCTTTGAATGGCTACACAGTAGTTTGTTTGTATAAACAATAGTTGTGTTTTACCAGTGCATCACAACACTACATTATATTGTCATTCCTTTTAAACATTTCATTTTTTGCTGTTACTGATGCTTTAACTAAAGAAATGTACATTTTTGTTTTGAGCTTCTATATCGGCCTAAAGTAAATACAGCCCTTTAGCAATAAAGACCTATGCCTCCATAGATGCTCCTTTAGCTCACCATGTTCTTTTAATAATCATTTTCCATTAGCAGCAAAGTATAGTTGGTCACAGACTGAACTTTACACTATAATTTGATAAATAATTACAGGTATTACAATGTAACCTTGAAGTCTCAGCAGCTATATATGAAAGTGTAGCTTTGAACTACTGCTGAGTTACAAAACTGATGCATCACATTGCAACAGTTTTTATTATTATTCCACTTAAAAACAAAATAGATTGACCCTTTTTGTATTATTTATACCTTATTTTAAACCTATTTTCTATTGAAAGAATGTCCCTTTCTTTTTATAGTTCTTCCAAAAAAAACAACAAGTGGTCGAAAGGCTAATGCCAGGCTATGTCACTGTCTGTGTTAGCCCAGACTCTATTTCCTACTATGCCTTGCCTAGTCTTTAATTCATAGACCTGTGATAGACAATCATGTGCAAAGCATTATGGATGTTGGAGTTTTTGCTGGAGGGGCAGAAAGCCTCACTTAATGAAATAATAATTTACATGAAAGGGCAGTTCCATATTAAAGAAGAAATATAACCCCTTTTTGCTAGTAGCTTATCCAGTTTCATCAATGAAAAAAAGGTGCTTAAACACTATGTGACCTTCCACAGTTATAAAGGTATTTTTTTTTCTACTTTTTGCACCGACATGCCTGAGATCAGAGACTTAACTACAGGGTAACTACAGGGTAAGAGGCCAAATGAATTAGCAAGTTGAATATTCAATTTATCAACATTCTGGGGCCCTAAATTTAATTTTCTGTTGTGCCCAGCAACATTTAGTTATGTCACTGGACCTGATTCTACATATTGATGGTAAAACATATTATTCTGTCTCCATGATCGCTTGGGCCAAGTCTCCCTACCCTCTTAGGCTCACAGTGTAATTCAACCCCAACCTCCTCATGTTCTAGAAACAATCACTTTGTATTGAAAGAAGGTAAAGGAGGGGTTGGAAACGTCGTACTTCGATAATGGTTTTCTTTCAGTTTTTGGCACCAGATCATGTTTATTCTTTCTCTACATAATCCCTACTGAACTGCTACACAGAGGCATATTTCCTATATCAGCAAACAAGAAACCCTGCCCAGCAGAAGCATAACCAGATGTTACTGTGCCCCACAGCAAATTAATTTTAGGGGCCCCAACATATCCAGAGGTTGTCCTTTTTTACCAATATATGTTGAAATTGCTCATTATTTAGGGTCTCATGGGACTCCTATACCTCCTGGGCCCCCCTACAGCCACAGGGTCTGCTTCCTCTGTAGTTACACCCCTGCTGCCTAGAGTCCCTATATATATTGAAATATGTTCCCCAGACTGCCATTGACCACATTTAGCTAAATTCGGCAGTTGAAATGGATGGAGGATGCCCCTCTCTTCCATAGTTGGGATCCTAGAATTCACTGTGCACACAACAAACCATACATGTTAGGTCACATGAGCCAATTAACAGACAGAGTTCTGCCTTTTGCTTCTAAATGTCTTCCTGTTACAGTTAAGGTGGCCATAGACGTTACAATTTCTTTCCAAGAGAGATTGATTGTTTCAATACAAACGTGTATCGCTGAATCGTCAGATATACAGGTAGAAGCAGTAACATTCTACCAGTGTCTGACGATTTAGCACTAAACAGTGGCTGATGTTCGGGTGCCTTCAAGGGCACCCAATCAAAATTTTCCGATTGGGCAGACCGACGAGTCTGTTTAAATGTTTATTTTGGGGGGTATAGTTTTCCTTTACAGGTATGGTTTACTCAACTTTTAGTGTGTTACTACTAAATGTTTTTTTTTTTTTTTTTTTCTAATTCTCTGCATATTCCAATCTCTTTTTCAAATTAGTGTGGTTGCTAGGGTAATTTAGACCATAGCAACCTGAAATTGCAAAATGGTAAGCTGCTGAATAAAATGAACTCGAACAATAAAAAATGAAAACAAATTGCAAGTTGTTCTCAGAATATAACTCTGCATGTTTCACTTGCTGAAACAAACAAAAAACTGTGCTGTCTTTAATTTTTCAAGCACGTATAACTGCATATACAACATTTAAAAAGCATTCTGCTAAATCAGCAGAATACTGTAATTGTTGCTTTTGCTTGTTTGTGATGATCTCCCATAATAGCAGATAGCAAATGTGTAACATGAACCTTCAGTGTAGGTTCAATAAAGAGTTAGAGACACAGGGTAAATTGGGACATTTTGCAACACTGGGATTTTCACGCAAGGCTCACCTGAAAATGCACACGGTTGCGTTTTCAAGAGAGAGTTGCAAGAAAATTTGCCTGTATTGGCAACACATAACCAGCAAATTCACTGTTGCCATTGTCCTATGGGTGAAGGACACATTTATATGTGGTATGTTTATTAACCTGGAAGAATATATGGTAATAGTGACACTTCTCCTCCCATATTCCAGATACATATAAATAAGTTTAACTTTGGGTTGCCTGCATGTTGTGGCGATTATGGAGCAGAAGGATAGAGCCAGCAGTGAGGTTTCGTCGCGAACTATTTTACAAAAGATCCCAGAATGGCAAGTGCTTCCTATTTTCTACCACTAGTTTGTCATGATGTGTTTTCCAATGCAATTGTATGGAAAATGAAAGACACAGATACCTCAACTAGCTTGTAAATTTCAGTACGGTAACTTTTATAGAAACCATCAACCGCCAAAGAGGCACAAATTGTTAATACCATATGGATGTTTAGGTGGAAACTGTGAAAGGTCACTTATTTGATAGAAAAATTAAGGTTTTGCTCTCCACTTTTTAAATAAAGCATCCTTTGTTCCATTGTATATGGAAGTGGTTTTAATTTTAAGTGTTAGAGATTCCTTACATACTGTTATCAGTATTACTGTATTAAAGGCACCAACCACAATGCCTTTATATTATGCCTTAAGTTTATAAATGTGTTTACCAATTGTGCCAAACCATAATGTTCAAAGCAAATAAATGGCTTACCAATTCTTGTTTACTTTATAAGCTACCCTTACAATCTCAATTATCCACTCATATTAGCACCTATAGACGCATGGTCTAAATATCACATATATTATGTAATTGTGACTTGTAGCATTTTTATATACAATATACAAGGGACAAGGCTGTCACATTTGCAGAATACCCCTACTTGGAACTACTGAAACTTTTTACAGTTACATCAGCTCTGTTCGTCTGGTGCTCTCTGATTTGAATTGTTAAATTTAATAATTGTCCTAAGCATTTCCTGATAACTCTGGTGCTTACATTCATTTAGTAATATGTATTTATATGAACCATAGCAATTCTCAAAATCTATTGTAGTCTATATTATTTTGACATAGCAGTGGTAAGCATATTTCTCCTATACTTATTGCAAACCTACAAGTTGTGCGTGCCAGCGCTTACAACAAAGGTCATTTGTGGAATTGTGGCTGGTGTGTGGCTATATATGGCCAGCTTTTCTCCACCATTTGTGGTGGAGTACATGATAACAAACTTTTTACTAGGTGCCTTTCAAGGAACCATTTATTTAATTTCCGTGAACTTCTTGAGGCCATTTGGTTAGCTAGTCAAAATGAAGTAAAGGCCTGTCCTGCAACAACATGGCACTAGCATACAAAGGCCACCTCCGTTTGAGCCAAGTATGAAGATCAGTTGAAAAGACCATGACAGTTCATAAAGCCTTATTTTACCTCTCTGTTCGCCCATTAAGTAATACCCTGTTGGGGCTTATGAAAATTAAAAAAAAAAAACTAAAAAAAAAAAAAACTACAGGAGCCATCTAGAAACTGAGATGCACACTTCAGCTGACCGTCAGGATGGCAATACCTTTTCTCTTACCCGGAAGCAAATTAAATCAGTGTCATCACATATTTATTCCCAAAGTATCCTCCTTAAAATATTTGGATCACCATACCATCACCTGCCATAAATAGCCATAAACACAATTTTAAAAGATGCTAGTGATGGGACACTTTTTTCTGTGAAGTTTTTTGACTATTTAAAGGAGAACGAAAGCCCCAGGGCGCAAAACCCCTCCCCCCCCTCCGTTGCCCCCCCTCCCTCCTCCCCCCTGGCCTACCCCTCCCCCTGGGCAAATGCCCCTAACTTGTTACTCACCCCTCTGCGCAGGTCCTGTCCATGGAGTTCGCAGTCGCCATCTTCTTCCACTCGCGTCTTCTTCCTGCTCTGACCGGCGTTTTCTGGCGCATGCGCAGTAGGAACAGTTACGGTACGGCTCTACTGCGCATGCGCCGAATGTCACGAAGTTTTCCGATTTCACTTCGTGACATTCGGCGCATGCGCAGTAGAGCCGTACCGTAACTGTTCCTACTGCGCATGCGCCAGAAAACGCCGGTCAGAGCAGGAAGAAGACGCGAGTGGAAGAAGATGGCGACTGCGAACTCCATGGACAGGACCTGCGCAGCGGGGTGAGTAACAAGTTAGGGGCATTTGCCCAGGGGGAGGGGTAGGCCAGGGGGGAGGAGGGAGGGGGGGCAACGGGGGGGAGGGGTTTTGCGCCCTGGGGCTTTCGTTCTTCTTTAAGTACTTGATCAGTTGTTAACTTTTAAATTGCCTTTTAGTATGATGTAGACATTGATATTCTGAGATCATTTGCAAATGGTCTTCATTTTTTATTTGTGAGGTTTTTAAGTTGTCTTTGTTCAGCTCTTCATTTTATTTCAGCTGCTGCCTGGTTGCGTTGGTCTTATTTACCTTTGCAACCATGTAGTTGTTTGAATAAGAGACTGGAATAGTAAGGTAAATACTAAAAATTAACTATAAAATTGTAGCTTTACAGGGCAAGGTGTTTTAGTTGCTCATCAGAAACCGCAAGAAGTAAAGATCACGTGGATCCAATAAATTATCGCAAACTGCATATTTTTTATTTATTTATAGTGCAAGATGGACAGGGCTGTTCAAGTTAAGATGACAGAGGAATCCATAATGAATTTGCTGTAACATTTTTTCCCGTAAGGAATGAGTTTTACTTTTACAAAACTATAATTTACCTTAAATTAGACACCTAAAACAAAGAATGGCCAAAGTGCAAACATTTATTTTTTTGCCTTGCTCTCTGTGATGTATATATTTTTTTTAATTTATCTCCTCCAGAGTATTTTTAATTAATGGACATATGTTTAAGGGTGGTGGCCCGAAGTCACCTGAAGTTTCCTCGTGAGGCAGAAAACTAAGCAATCTGAGTGGCTGATCATTTAAGCCACATTTTAATCAGAAAGTGTGTCTATAGATGTTTTCAGTGAAGGTGGCAATAGACGCACAGATCCTATTGTACGAATCGAGGATTCGTACTATTTTCAGATCGTGTGTGTGGAGTGCTGACCGCTTTCAACCGGCGGAGATCGGACGTTTGGTCGATCGGTCTGGTTTGATTTTGACCCGACCAATCCCGTCGGAGCCCATTGCACATCGTAATTGGATCATTCAGCCATACGGCCAAACAATCAATTACCCCCAATATGGCCATGCTCGTTAATGTCATATCGGAGAAAGATCCGCTCGTTTGACGATGTCGCCAAACGAGCAGATCTTTGCGTCTATGGCCACCTTAAAGGTATCTGTGCCCTAAACATCCTTGCATTTCAGCATAGCTCCAACGTTCCCAACCTGCTCTGATGAATACTTCACAAGTGCATCTATTGATGCTCAGAACTCTAGACATGCACCAAAGACTTGCACCAAGTGCATTCCAAAAAAACGCAGTTTTTGACTCCATGTGTTTGTGCTCTGGAAATTATGAAATTCTAATTTAGAAAATTTTAATTCACGCCTTGCACACAGTTTGAAAAATTACAAATTCTTTCTACAATTTATCACTTTGCGCACTTCAACGGGCTTCAACTAAGAGCCCTACATTCATACAATAACTCCAGGCACAGAAATTAATCAGGTCACTGGAGCCAGTAAGAGCGCTAACATACATGGAATAAATAAACCCTGCAGGTAATAAAAGTCACATAGGATAGATAAAATGAGGACACACGGCTGTAGTTTTGCAAATATCCATTTGATTTTGCGCAACTTACAGTGACATTAAAATTATGATATCAAACTGACAAACAGTTCAGGATTTTTAGACCACTACTGTGTTATGCCTTATTTTCAGAGGCAGTAAAAAAAAAAAAACATGTAGTTTCACTTACACAGCTTTGTCAATACTATGGGTTTGTACAAGTCATTAAAAATTATTCCCTGACCCAAGGCATTTTGAATAGCTTTATAAATACAAGCATGTTTAAGACCAAATGCAAATGAATGCATATGATAAAACAAACATTCCATGTAAATCACATTTCATGTATTTAAACTGTTTGTTTACTTTATGCTTTACTGCTGTGTGTAGCCTAGGGATGCACCAAATCCACCATTTGTCCTAAAATCCGCTATTTGGGATTCGGCTGAATCCTTCTTAAAAGATTCAGCCGAATCTAAACTGAATCTGAATCCTAATTTGCATATGCAAATTAGTGGAGGGAAAGGAAAAAGTGGGGGGAAATATTTCACTTCCTTGTTTGTGATGAAAACTAGTGTGATTTCCCTTCCCGTCCCTCATTTGCATATGCGAATTGGGATTCAGTGCACCCCTAGTGTAGCCATGGGGGTGTATTTGCTTTATGGCTGTTCCACAGCTCCACTATATGTACATTCATGTGTATACGTGTGGCATTGACTTCATGTAACAGTGTTTGTTGTTTGTTAATCCCTAGTGGTTGTTTAATTTTGTTTCTTAACATCCTATAACTATAATGAGTAAAGCATACCTGGAGCGGTGGGCCAGCAACTGTTGTTTCTATTTACTCCTAATTTGTACTACTGCTGCTATTAGTATCTTAATAATAATTGCTGATTAATGGCACTAGCTATGAAGACACATAATAGCTCACAGTGTGGGTGTATAAAATAATACTCACAGGCTTCTGATTCAGAGAGTAAGCCAAATGTATGTTTTGAGCTGTTAATATTTCCAGTGTAAGGGTGGTGACACACTGAGATGAGTCGGCAAGCGATAAAACTGCTACTGTGGGCAACTAATCTCCCTGAAATGCCTTCCCACCGGCAAGAATATGAATTGCAAGAAAACCGAAGCAACACGTATGTCATCCCACCAGCAATCACCCTAAGTTTCCTTGAGAGGCAACTTCGAGCTGTTTCGGAAAAGTAAGCAACACGTTTGCTGTCCCACTGGCAATTTACATTCTTGCCGGTGAGAAGGCATTTTGGGGAGATTAGTTGCCTGCAGTACTAGTAGCAGCTACTTTTTGTGGCAACAAAATGCCAAAATAAACCTAGCCATAGACAGTACTAAGAATTGCCTCTCCTGAAACTCTCTTAGGGGTATATTTATCAAAGAGTGAAGTTAGAGATCGCTACAGTCCTCTAGACTAGAGTGAAATTCAGCCACTCTCCTTTTATTTCTATGGAATTTTGAAAGGCGTATTTATCAAAGGATGAACTTTCACCCATTTATAAAAATTTTAAAAATCCCATAGAAATGAATGTAATTTCACTCTAGAGGACTGTGGTGATCTCTAACTTCACTCTGAAAAATATACCCCTTTGTGTTTTAGCAAAGCCAGTGGTAACACTTGTCTATTTCGTAGCCATTACTAGTAGCTGTGTGTGTCTTCCCCCGAATAATAGGAGAACGCTTCTAAAAAATTAAAAACAATAAAGCTAATGGCAAGTTTTGACTACATGATGCTCTGGTGGAAAATAGCAGTTAAACCACCTGCATCCAGACAACCTGGTCTACTGAAGCTGACGCTAGCAACTATGTCTCCTAATACTTGTTCAGCACTTGTTAGAATGAAATGTTCTCTCTTTCTTACAGTGACTTCTTGATTCTTCCGGGATTCATTGACTTCACTGCTGATGAAGTGGTAAGAATGAGTTATTATTTTGTTATAATGTTCTGTTTTTATACTTGAGATGAACACATTTGCCAAAATAAAAGACTCGAAACATAATTCCTGCGCTTGTCACACATCACTTTTTATCATAATTGCTTGTGTGCATACCAGTTCCTGTTCCCAATTTCTATAACTGAAAAGATTTTAGGTCATTTCTGCAAATCTTGAGGATAAAAAAGTGACAGCTGCCACTGGCCTAAACTCTGCTTTTAGATGATATTAATGTTTTAGACCAGCATGATAATGCCATTAAGAGTACTTGCTGTAAATCATGAATTGTGACTAGGAGGAAAGGGGGTCTATGTAGGGTAGGGGAGGTAGGGTTTTTTTTATTAAGGGTTTGTTTCTCCTTTAATGTAAAATTGTAGCACAAGGTTATGCTGATAAATGCAGCAGGCTGTCATGATTTGTGTTTCCACTGCTCTGTTCCTGCTTTGGCAGTATTCTTATTGTTATACGTTGCTGCGATTATTTTCTCTAGTTCAGTTCCAAATTCAATGTCTTACATACAGGGACCTGTTTGGGAGCATGTATGCATTGTGGACATTTGTTAATGGTTAATCAAGCTTCTGTGCCTGCAGCGAAAACACCATGTAGTAATGGTTGAAGGTCAGAAGCACATACTAAAAATAATCTAATATGAGCAAAGAAGGCTTAGTAATTCCTGGCTAATGCATTTTAGCATCAAAAATAAGATGGAGACAATATCTTATTCGTTTTTTTTTCTTCTTTTTGTTAAATCAATTATCTGAGCTAAGCTGCAGTATGTGTATTGTATCTGGAATTCACAGCCATGGCACCTACGGACATATTTATCTAGTACACTTTTCTTTACTAGATCTCTACAACCAGCATTTTAGAGATACATAGCAGATACATCTACTGATTAGTATGTGCATTTAAAGGGAAAAGCCATCCTTTTCAAGTACAGTTATTCAGTATATGCAACAGACTTTCTAGAAGGAGAAGAATATTAACAGCTGAGTATGATGCAGACTATGATATTCCAAGACACTGGTATTTTTTTTTGTTCTGCTTTAAAAAATAATAGTAACCATAAAATTGTAGCCTCACAGTGTAAGGTTCAAAAATTCAGAAAAAATCCCAAAAGCATGCAGATTGTAGTAAAAAAAAGTTTATTAATACATATTAAAAAGTATCAAAAAAGTCCCCACATGGCCCAGATCACAGATCAAGGTTGCCAAACAAACATCTTTGCCTAATTTGTCTATATACTTGGGTAGATGAAATGGGCTGCTCCATCCATTCACCCCTATGGCTAACAGATGGATCACGTGTGGTTCCTGTGCAGAGTTGATGGGAGTTGACTGTATTTACATCCCAATTATGTTTTCAGCCAGTAAGATTTTCCAGGCCCAGTCATACCCTCCTGAGGTGTTATCGCTCTGGAATTATTTTTGGTTTGACACAGGGATCAATAGGCTGCCACCTTAGTTAGGAAAGCCAGCAAGCAATGCCTGTATTTATAAGGGCATTTTTATATTTAAAGGAATAGTTCAGTGTGAAAATAAAAACTGGGTAAAAAGAGAAGCTGTGCAAAATAAAAAATGTTTCTAATATAGTTAGTTAGCCAAAAATGTAATATATAAAGGCTGGAGTGAACAGATGTCTAATAAAACAGCCAGAATCCAACTTCCTGCTTTTCAGCTCCATAACTCTGAGCTAGTCAGCGACTTGAAGGGGGGCCACATGGTACATTTCTGTTCAGTGAGTTTGCAATTGATCCTCAGCATTTAGCTCAGATTCAAAAGCAACAGAAATGACCCATGTGGCCCCCCCCTCAAGTCTCTATTGGTTACTGTCTGGTAGCCAGGGCAACCAGTCAGTGTAAACCAAGAGAGCTGAAAAGCAGGAAGTAGTGTCCTGACTGACTTGTTATACATGAAATCACTCCAGCCTTTATACATTACATTTTTGGCTAACTGACTATATTAGAAACATTTTTTATATTGCACAGCCTATCTATTTACCCAGTTTTTATTTTTACACTGAACAATTCCTTTAAAGGAGAAGTAAAGTCATTTATACTGGGGGGGGCAAACATTAGGCTCCTGCATGTGGTTGTATTTACTTACCTGACATCCTGGAAAGCTGCTCCGACTCTGGGTTCTTCCAGTGAGCAAGCTCTTTTAATTTTTTCTGAGGCAGACACATTTATTGTTAAAGTTCAGCTTTTCATTTTAATGCGCATTCGCAGCCATGAGAAGGTACTCGCTGGAAGAACCCTGGGCCAGTGCAGTTTTCTGCCGATAGGAGGACCAGCCTGGGCTGTCGGATAAGTACATACAATCACTGGGGGGTGCCTCACTTTTAGCACCCCCAAGTATAAAAAATACTTTCCTTTACCTTTAACACACAGTAGAGAAAAGTAATCAGTCAAATATTTAATCTGCAAAATATTCAATCAGCTACTTCGGGCAGATAATCCTCTCAAACCCATTTAATCACTTTATTTGACAGGTGAGTTCTAGTGCAAAAATGTTTTAAAAAATGGTTGTATAAAAAGTATAACCATGCATATACCTTGATAAATACATTTTTACAAAAGCACATACATAAAATGTATAATTGCAAAACATTGAATAAGATAAAAAGGGCTACCACTATGTACTTTACCGGCAAGAAATGTCTTTTGTGTCCCCTGAGGCAAGGTGAGAAAACTGAACAGATACTACCAAAGGAATTGAGTCCTCAAGCTCAATTTGCCTGTTTACGTTGAGCAATAGAGTGGCATCAGTTATTGGTAGCCCCACCTCCCCACACAAATACACCCATAAATGCAAAGAGAATTCACCCTTTAGCACACTCTGAAGGGGAAGTTACCAGAATGCTGCTTGGCTTACTTAAGAATATGCTACAGAAATTATATTCATTGTCATGCAATTTACTGCAGATTTCATATTTAACAGACATCAATGCTTGGTGACCTGCCCCCACCAACATATTGCTGTCTGATAAACCGAGTACCAAATGTAATCATATTTGGACTTGTTTGATTCTGGAATCATAAATATTTTTGATGTTATGATTTGGCATGGTCTCTTATTAGTCAGGGCTCAGAGTGAGGCATATGCTGGGTGGCTGGCTGGCTCCAGACTAAATTAAGGGCCCTGTCACATATTGTTGGCAGATTATTTGTTAATATAATTGCCATTGTAAGCAGTATATGTTTGCCTGTTTACGTTATCTGACTGAAACAATGCTGCATGCAACAGATTAACAGACCTGGAGGAAAACTAATTTGCTGCACTATTTGTGAGTCTGAGCCAGAGAACAGAAAGGGATAAACAAAAACTGATTTTAATATCCATCACATTTACATATACTGAAACATTTCTTAGAATTACATTGTTTTTACATTATGCAAAAAAAAAAAAATGAAGACCCCCTTTAACCACTGAAACCAATAAAAATCATATTTTGGTGTGTTAATCCTTTTTTATTATGGAAGGAAAATAATAAACACAAGATCTCCCATATATAGAGAGAGAGATGCTCAATTTTCATCTGATTCATTAAGAATTCAATTGCTTAATTATACGTTTTACAAAGGGACTAAGTTTTACCTGCAACTTACTAGCTGCTTTCAAAGTAAAACTCCCAAACTTGGCTGCCCTTTTATTAGACACCAGTGGGATCACCTGACTATAGTTGGGAAGGGTGGGAGCTACAACATGGAGCTGGTCACTGCTCCTGTATAACTGTAACAAACAAAGGAAAGTTGTGCGCACCACTAATTTTTAAAAACACTTTCCCTTGTTTGTTATATATAACTTGATGCAAAAACAAAAAATCTTTATTGGACTCAACGTTTCGATCCCCCACATGGATCTTCGTCAGGAGAAATAATGTGGCACTCCACCTTTCCTACCCTAATAGAATAGTTTTTACAGAAGTTAACTGTACAGTTCTGCATACACAGCACACAGATCTGCTGTCTTCTGTTAGAAGTACTTAAATAAAACCCCCAAAAAATGTTCATTGGTGACCAGGAACTAAGCTACTTCTCTTAGGTTCTTCCTCCTTGTCCTCAGCTATGGCAGCTTCTTCAGTTTTCTTTGACGGCTTTGGCTCCTCTTACGGCTTTGGGTATTTGGCGACATCCACGTTCTTAAGGGGGGCCCGGTTAATCCAGTGCCGCACATCTGGGCCCCCCTTTAAACCCCCTGAAGGCGGCCCTGCCTTGCCGTACCAGAAATATGACGCACTGCTACAAATACTTTGTTTAGACTATTTTGAACCCCTGTTTGAACAAGACAACCTACATGATTATAACATACCACAGAGTTGCCATTTTCAACCTTAACCTTTTTACCAATAAATTGGTCTACCTTCCTTATGTTTTTTAGGATCTGACTTCTGCTTTGACTCGCAAAATTACATTGAAAACACCCTTGATCTCTTCTCCCATGGACACTGTTACTGAATCCGACATGGCAATAGCAATGGCGGTATGTAGTGAAAGCTTGTACATGAATCTTGTTTGGGAATAAAACAGGCTTTTAGTGCAGGTGATCAGTAAATTTCATGTTCCAGGTTTAAATGTATGAAGAGCTAGCCCTGAAGATGGCAAACAATATCAACGCTGTAAATGCAGGTGCAAGGGCTGTGTTTATTCACAGGCTGCAAACACACAACTTCTCCCCGAAGCGCTGTGAATAAACACAGACATTGTTGGTTATATGAAAGAATAACAGTGACTGCAATATCACACAGCGCCCTCTGTTGGTTATATGAAAGAATAACAGTGTGCCCTCTGTTGGTTATGTGAAAGAATAACAGTGACTCAATATCACACAGCGCCCTCTGTTGGTTATATGAAAGAATAACAGTGTGCCCTCTGTTGGTTATGTGAAAGAATAACAGTGACTCAATATCACACAGCGCCATCTGTTGGTTATATGAAAGAATAACAGTGACTGCAATATCACACAGCGCCCTCTGTTAGTTATATGAAAGATTAACAGTGATGGCAATATCACACAGCACCCTCTGCACATAGTAGTGGGACAGTGGGAGAATGCACACAGTAATCCGTTTGGCAATTCTCTATCACCATCAACTTTGCAAAGAAGTCCGGTTGATCACTGGGGCGGTCGCTTTGGTGGAATATGCGCTGCTGGGAGACGGCTGTAGTTGTGTCTAGGCTTATACTCGAGTCAATAAGTTTTCCCAGTTTTTATAGGTAAAATTAGGTACCTCAGCTTATACTCGGTTTGGCTTATACTCAAGTATATACGGTATGGTGAAATTAAATGGTCCATCATTTTTATTACAGTTGATGGGAGGCATTGGAATTATACATCACAACTGCACTCCAGAGTTTCAAGCCAATGAAGTTCGCAAAGTGAAGGCAAGTAATGAATCTGAATCCTTAAAGCTGCAGTGCATTCTGGGTCTTAATGTAGAACAGCCTTGAGAGTTTTTTTTTTTTTTTTACCAGGGCCTCATTTACATGTCAGTAGATTTCAGAAATATTATTGAATATCCTTATTATTTTTGGTGTCTAAAGGTGATATTATCCCTGTTGCATTTGTAGGTTTCTTATTCTCAATGTAATGTAAACCGCTTGAAAGCAGAATGTACTGTTAAGTAAAGTTTTGTTGTGAAAAAAAAAAAATACTGAAAACAAAATAAGCATTTGTCTTTTAATAATAAAGGCTAATGGCAAACAGTCATTTTGTCCGGTTCTAACTTTAAGCAGAAAACAGCAGTGAACACAGATAATAGTCTACCTGTCAGCACTCCTTAACAAATTTAGTGTTTTAGTGTGTCTGCCTATCACATCTCCAGGTGCAGCAGCCAGAGCACTTTTCATTTATAACTAGGGATGACTGAAACCTTCTTTTAAGGGTTTGGGTACAGATTCAGCCAAATACTGAACCTAATCAGAATCCTCACGCTGGCAGAAATAGCAGAACGGTAAACTTTTTTTCCACTGGATTTGATTTTGCCGCATCCTGCTAAAAATGGCTTGGATTTGGAGAATTCCTGTTTATAACACTATGAGCTTACAGGTGAAAGGGGGTGTTGAACCACTTGTTTTATGCCACACATTAGCAGTAGTAAATATTTTGAAGTATTTGAAAACCCAGGTAAAAAGTGCAACTATTTTTTTCTGTGCAGCTGGCTAATCATTGTGCAACACTAAATATATTGCTTGAGGGCCAATTTACTAAGCAGGTACAATACTATAATGTAATATTATTCTTTAAAAAAAACTCATTGCTTTACAGATTGCGCAGCTTTCATATTAATCCCCTTCCCAGCGCAGCTTACAGTTGCTATAGCATTCACACACAAACTGAACCAATACCCTATTGATGTGTGGACTCTAGGTATACATGATCATAACAGCTTAACTATAAATTCATACACATGTAAAACAAACACAATCCCTGAAATTTAAAGAATACAAAGAAATGCATGAAGTAGGTTTATTACATTAAATGATTGATTGCAAATGTATTTTTAATGTGGAAATCTACTTAAAGCATGTCCACCTTCCTCCATATGCTATGAAGCATGTTTATCATTTTCTATATGCTATGAAGCTGACTTTAGGGAAGATTAACTTAACCAAAAATGAGGACTACACCACAACAACCATTCATGCAAAGGTGTGCTAAAAGAGGTGCAGAAGTGACTGCTTAATTAGAAAGAGGGCAAAAACAATGTAGTAAAAGTAGGGATGCACCGAATCCAGGATTCAGTTCGGGATTCGGCCAGGATTTGGCCGAATCCTTCTGCCAAACCGTATCCTAATTCGCATATGCAAATTAGGGGCGGGGAGGGAAATTGCATGACTCTTTGTCAGAAAACAAGGAAGTAAAAAAAGTTTTCCCCTTCCCACCCCTAATTTGCATATGCAAATTAGGGTTTGGATTTGATTCGGTATTCGGCCGAATCTTTCACAAAGGATTCGGGGTTCGGTCGAATGCAAAATAGTGGATTCGGTGCATCCCTAAGTAAAAGGCAAAGGTTTCCAGAGCTTCTTACAAAAATACATTGCAAAGCATCTTTAACCTGAATGACTGGAGTACTAGCTATTCTCTGAATTAAATGCTTTTAAAAATATTTGCCACAGTAGAGGTGGACTGTGTCCTTAAAGGGGAACTATCCAAAAATAAAAAATTAATATAAGCTTCATCACACTGAAAACTTTTTTAAATTCAAATTAAAAAAAAATACAAATTACAAATTTGGCATTGTTTCTGAAATACTTTATTTTCAGTATCCCTCTTTCAGCATTTGTTTCACTTTGTTCTCTCTTCATGCAGGAGTTGGATGTCAGATATTCATTGACAGTTAGATCTAATATCTTATAGGGGGGCTCATTTTGCCAAGAAGATGTATTAGAGCTCACTCTATTAAAAATACCAGACATCACATGTCTCTACATGCAGGATTTGTGCAAAAGGCAGTTATTTTTTTTTTTTGTACTGGAATCAGTTATTTGAGTGAGCTCTAATACATCTGCTAGGAAAGGAAGCCCCCCCCCCCATAAGATATATTGGATCTAACTGTCAGTGAATATCTGACACCCAACTACTCCTGCATGAAGACAGAATGAAGAGAAACAGATACTGAGAGAGGAATAGTGAACATAAACATGATTATTTCAGAAACTGTGCAGAATTTTTAATTGATTGTATTTAGAAAGTTTCTTATTTCAGTATGAGTTTGTCAGTCTGAAATAAACCTCATTTTAGCAGTATTTTGCTTGGTCAAGTGTTCTCCTTTCTACAGTCATTGGCAATTTGATGTATGTAGAAAGATTCGTATTTCAGTATGCTAAAGCTTGTATTAAATGTTCATTTCTCCCATAGTTCCCCTTTAATATGTAACTACTTAAATGGTGACTAAAACCCCAGCAAAGTTTTGGCTGAAAATGATACACCCTATATATAGGGTATTTATTGCAGGCTGAAAGTAGAAGAGCCATGAGGTTATGAGGTTCCAACATTAGTTTTCCTTAGGGCTATGGCACACAGTGTTTTGGAGTGATTTGGTATCCCGAGTTTAGGAGGAGGCTCCAAATTGCTTAGGTACAGGAAACAACCCTTAAGCTCCAGATATAAATATTTTCAATATGACATTTCTTTGCTATTAAAAGCAACATGGTCATTGTCCAAAGTGAAATCTTAACTCTAAAAGAAGAAATGTTAATATCCAAATTTTAAATGCTACAGAGGTCGTATTTCCAAGGTGTTCTTACCAAACACAGGTGCCATAATCATCCTTACCTGACTCGGGTACCTGTGCTAAAACTGGGTGCTGCCTTGGCTGAATAACACATCTCTGTACCCCTGTTTGGTTTGAGTAGAAAATGTGCATATCCTAACCTTTACAAGTCACTGATTGTAATATAGACTAGAATAATAATTCCACAAGTATATTTTCATGTGTGATGGATATGCATTTCTAAGGTCATATTTATTCTGCTGATCTGCAGAAGTTCGAGCAAGGATTTATCACTGACCCAGTGGTTATGAGCCTCAACCACACTGTAGGGGATGTATTTGAAGCTAAAAATCGACATGGCTTTTCTGGGATTCCAGTGACTGAAACAGGGAAGATGGGGAGCAAGCTGGTGGGCATTGTCACCTCACGGGATATCGACTTCTTGACAGAAAAGGACTACTCCACATATTTGAGTGAGGTATTATGTTATTTAAAAAAAAATCCAGATTCCTGTAGTTTAAAATAGTACTCACTAGCGTAGAGTTAAACAACTCGAGGATTTTTCTTCACATTTGCATGATCCTTCATATTGTCACCAAAACCCAACACTCCATACCCTTACCTGCCCATGCACACCCTATTCCATTTTGTTGCTGAAGTTTATGTGAGATTAGAGGTGAAATATTCTCCCCTTTTGAGCTTATTACTATCTGAAATTATATATAAATGCTTTGGTTTTTTTTTTTATTACATGGGCATACCTGATTCCACAGATTGAAAGTAAAGGAATCCTTCCTTCACCTTGTTCGTTTGTGAAGTGATTGATTCTGTGACTTGAAGTTCCTCCCTTTCTGGGACTTTAATCCTTCACTTCACAGTGGAAGAAGTTGAAGGAGAGGTTGCATTATGCAGTCAGCATGAGGTCAAGCTATAAGGAAGAACACAAAGTTAAAATACAGTGCAATATTTTTTTTTTAAGACGTGGAAACAACCTTTGCAAACGTGGCTTAATTACTGGACATCAAGTGGTATATTTATCAAAGAGTGAAGCCGGAGATCACCACAATCTGCTAGTGTGAAATACCACTCTCTCCATTCATTTCTATGGGTTTTTTTAAAGGCGTTTTTATCAAATGGTGAACTTTCACTTTCACCCTTTGATAAATACGCCTTCAAAAATCCCTGTGGTGATCTTACTTCACTCTGATAAATATACCCCCAAGAATTTAAAGTGATAACACCTATAAAATTAACGCCCAAAGAAGAAAACTCTTCCAGTCAGTCAACCTACTTACCACGTTGAACTATAAATGAAGGATCATCAAAAGCTTCCAACATGAATGAGAATACGCCAACACTTGATAACAATCCCATATTGGTTAAATACTGTAAAAGATTAACATCAAAATATTGCAATATGTTTATTAAAAGGATTAATTATCATAGTACAGGCTCCTTAGTCATTCAATTTGAGTTGTTGTGGAAAATGTGGGCTGTTAATCCACAGATGCACGAACAGTGCAGCATCTCTTCCATACATGTGTGTGACGCTATGCATACTTGCATATGCACAATGAGAAAATAAAGCTGTGAATGGTGCTGCAACCTTTTTTGCAAGCATACTATATGTAAGTATAACTGCTGGTCACCACACAACTTGTAGAAAACCCATTGTGGGTGATTGTTGTGAGCTTCTGTCTGCAATGGGTGTTGGGGAATGGTCTGTTAGAGTAACATTGTGGAATCAGATATGTCTATGTAAAATAAATCTTTTGCCAAAAGAGGGTGATATTTTCTCTTTAAGAGAAGAGAACATGGGTGGTTAGGAACAGAAAAACAATCATTATGCTTTAAAAGACCAGTCAAAAGCTGTGTGCACAGTTATAAACACATTCATAGGTTCACACAAAAGTAATATTTTTAACTCTCTGCTTTGCTAAATGCTATATATTAACTCATGCCATTAACAAAAATAGGGCACAAATAGCTTCAAAATGCAATCTTTTCTACCTTGCCTCAGTCTAATCTTCTGGGAGCCCAGTGAAGCATGGACTGCTCATTTTCCCCCTCAGACAAAGTCATCCAGTCGAAAATTGTTTTGGGCATGGGCTACAACTTTGCTTTTATGTGGTCCTATCCCAATGGGCCTGCAAAGGTGGCAGCAGTTATGTTCCAGTTGTCTGTCCATGGGCCAAACATTCAGATTAGCTCGATTTATTGGATTTTAATATAATATCTTTTTTAAAGGAAATGTTAACTTTTTGTTAGACCATATAAATCTGCCAAATTGGATGAAGGTAAATTGCTTATTACAGTTATATTTGTGAATTTACAATTGATATAGATCCCTTGACATATACAGCTTCTGTGTCACAATCAGACCTGGATAAATGATATTAAAGGAAAACTATACCCCCAAAATGAATACTTAAGCAACAGATAGTTTATATCAAATTGAATGACATATTAAAGAATCTTACCAAACTGGAATATATATTTACATAAATATTGCCCTTTTACATCTCTTGCCTTGAACCACCATTTCGTGACTCTATCTGTGCTGTCTCAGAGATCACCTGACCAGAAATACTACAACACTAATGGCACATACTACTAAAAAGTATATTATTATGATAATGGTTCATTTACATGAAGCAGGGTTTTACACATGAGCTGTTTTACTCAGTATCTTTTAATAGAGACCTACATTGTTTGGGGGGTATAGTTTTCCTTTAAGAAGGTAACATTTTACTTCTAATTTTCATCCCCTTCCCTACCCAATTGCCTTTGTGGCACACTGCTGATTGACTCAGAGGTGGCTAGTTTAACATTTCTTTATTAGGGTCATGGTGTCCTAGGACAAATGGTGGATGTTGTGCAGGTCCGGATTGAGAATTAAAATAGGCCCTGGCATTTCAGGTACACAGAGGCCCAAACAGCCCCCACCAGCCCACTAAATACTGACTTTCTATGGCATCTTATAGCAGCCCCTCTGGCATTTGCCAGAACCCACAGATTGCCAGTCTGGGCCTAATGTTGTGTATGGAAGAGAACAGTGTCATTTAAAAAGCCTCCTTGAATACATTCATCTAACTCATTCTGCATGGTATTTGCTTTTTTCTTACAACATTTCCATTATTCATTCTCTAAATTAATTATTCTAGTAGATAGAACCATTTAATAGATATATTAATATTGCTAAATCTTTATTTTTTTTGTGCATTTTATTATTCTGTTTAATGTATGACTTTTAATTGTGATGTATGTGTTTATGGAAAGTTCACATTCTCTGTTATTCATAACTCCATTGGCTCTAGGTTATGACCAAACGTGAAGAACTGGTTGTTGCTCCTGCAGGAGTCACACTTAAAGAAGCTAATGAGTTCCTTCAGCGGAGTAAGAAAGGTATGAGCACAGAATGCTTTTGATTGGTTAAGTGCTACATTACTTTCTTTTTATGTTAAGTGCTAAGCTACTTACTGGAAATAGCATAAGGGAAAATACCTTCAATGTCATGTAAGTTTACTTTTAACTTCGTGGTAAGTGTAATGGCATGAGGATCAAATCCATACCTTTTGTCGTTCTGAACAGCAATGGTGAATGACCTGCTACTGACCAAGGATTGCTTACCCCTTGACTTGAACAGTACATTGTCATTCATTATTATATCCTCAATAGCACAGTGGTGCATTTTTGCTAATCACTGAATCACATGATCATTACCTGTAGATCTTAAAATGCAATTTAATGCTAAGCAGTTAGAAGTTATTTCGAAGACTTTTGCTCAAAATGCCCCCACCTAATGTAGTTACAAATCTCCAGTTCATTCAAAATTATATTTTAGTGGTTGCCAGCAGTGTTTTCGCTTTCAGCAATTCTGATCATGGTCATAACTCTTCCCAGGAAAACTTCCAATTGTAAATGACAGTGATGAGCTGGTTGCCATAATTGCCAGGACTGATCTGAAGAAAAACAGAGACTACCCACTGGCGTCCAAGGACTGTAGGAAACAATTGCTATGTGGGGCAGCCATTGGAACAAGAGAAGATGACAAATACCGACTAGATTTACTCATGCAAGCTGGCGTGGATGTCGTTGTTCTTGTATGTATCTATTGTTCATAGTGCAGCATGAATTATATTTTGGATGTGTTTATGGTCCTGAATGCTTACCTCTACTTTTCTAAAACTGGTGATGCAAGCAACATTGAATTTCTGGCATTTATTGTTCAAATGAGATTGTTGGTGAATTTGCTGTCCTCTAAGCTGGAAGGTGTTAATTTTCTATATAACTGTAGGTTTACTTGTTCATTCGTATGTCACGAATGTCAATGTCAATCATTCAAGTGAAAGGGACAAGTTCAAGGTTTTAACAGGAACCTGTCACTATGTTTAAGTTTAACACTAACAAATTTCCTACAACTTTCCAGGAAAACTGGAAAAATCAATCAGGAAGTCAAAAATAGGAAGTCCGGAAGCTATTGCATCACCGCAAAGACTAATCCCAATTTTTTTTAATGTATATCAGTAGCATAAAGATGAAGGTTGACCGCTTGGCTCCATTAATAAATAAAGATGTTTTAGTTACAAAAGTTTGTAAAAAAACCAAAAAAAACCCAAATGTGCTCAATCAGTTATTTTCCTCTTTACTATAGAGGAGTCAGAGTTACAGGACTGTACGCTGTACTTAATTTACCAATTAAAATTCTGAATCATTTCTGAAATAAACAAGTTTATGTTCACTATCCCTCTTTCGGCATCTATTTCTCTTCATTCTGTCTTGCAGCAGTTGGGCGTCAGATGTTAATTGACAGTTATATCCAATATATCTTATAGGGTGGTCTTCCTTTCCTAGCAGATGGATTAGAGCTTGTTCAAATAACCGATTCAAAATCCTGCATGTAGAGAGACATGATTTCTGGTGATTTTAATAAAGTGAGCTCTAATACATCTTCTAGGCAAAAGCCCCCCCCCCCCCATAAAATATATTGGATCTAATTGTCGTTGAATATCTGACACCGAACTCCTGCATAAAGACAGAAAGAAGAGAAACAGATGCTGGGAGAGGAATAGTGAAGATAAACTTGATTATTTCAGAAACAGTACAGAATTTGTAATTGATTGTATTTAGAAAGTTTCTTATTTCAGTATGCTGAAGCTTATATAAAATTTTAAAGTGTGGAGATACAGCTTTGGGAAAGATCCCTTATCCAGGAAAACCACAGGTCTTGAGCATTCTGCTTAACCAGTCCTATAGGCAGGTTTCAGTTAGGCAGATAGTTTGAACTAAAAGGAAAACTATACCCCCAAAATGAACACCTAAGCAACAGTTCGTATTATATTATGTGGCATATTAAAGAATCTTACCAAACTGGAATATATATTTAAGTAAATATTGCCCTTTTACATCTCTTGCCTTGAGCCACCATTTCGTGATGGTCTGTGTGCTGCCTCAGAGATCACCTGACCAGAAATACTTCAACTCTAACTGTAACAGGAAGAAGTGTGGAAGCAAAAGACACAACTCTGTCTGTTAATTGGCTCATGTGACCTAACATGTGTGGTTTGTTGGTATGTTTGTGTGCACAGTGAATCCTACAATCCCAGGGGGCGGCCCTTATTTTTTAAAATGGCAATTTTCTATTTATGATTACCCAGTGGCACATACTACTAGAAAAGTATATTATTATGAAAATGGTTTATTTACATGAAGCAGGATTTTTACATATGAGCTGTTTTATGCAATATCTTTTTATAGAGACCTACATTGTTTGGGGGGGAGGTATAGTTTTCCTTTAATGGAAATGTGTCAACCACATATACTTAGTGCAGATTACTATCAAATAATTCACAATACACACATGCAGTGTGGTGATCTTCCCCAGAATCCATTTAACCTAACAATATGTTTTGGACTATGGGAATAAATTCTCAAACGCTTGCACTTATCTAGGATATGCTTTCAGTGTAAATTAATATTTTAGTATATGAGCAGCTGCAGAGTAGAGAAGTAAGAGCCTATGCTTAACTGTTGCAATCTAGTGACTAAGGTCTGTTAAATTATACATGTATCTCAAATCATACCTCCCAACTGTCCCTTTTTTGGAGGGACAGTCCCTCTTTTGACAGCTCAACCTGCAGTCCCTCATTTGTACTGGAAAGTCCCTATTTTCTCTGCACTGAACAGCCAGAAAAATAAACAAAGTTTCTCACTTAATTGGCTTTTAGAAGAGAGCACAGAACAGGTAACAGGTGCAAATAAGATACTCTGTAACAATTTTGAGACACAAAAAACAGTTTAGATAAGGAGAAATATTTTCAAACTTTCATAACCTGCCAAATTATGAACATGGTAATTAGGGGTGTGGCCACAGAAAGGGGCGTGGTCAAAAAAATTTGCTGTTCTATGTGTGAAAAAAAATTTTGTCCCTCTTTTTACTTACCAAAATGTTGGCAGGTATGCTCAAATGCATGCTGAACCTGCGCATTCCAAAATAATACCTTCTTAGGTCAAAGTAACTACGGTAATGTTTCATGTTCTTTACTCCTTTTATAAGTGTAATATATACAGGACCTCCAGGCACCAAATAACTACTTAGCCAAGTACAAATATACCAGGTTGATAGAAATTGATGGTACAATTGATAATAATTCTAGTGGGCAGTTATATTTATATACTGTTGTATGAAATCATATTTTAGCATCTTTAGAATATGTACTGAATCTTTATGCATCTTTGTTGAGAGAAAATGCAATTCTTAGTAACGTTCCAATATTTTTTCATTGGTTTTATTGTTATTTATTATTTGTAGGAGCAGTTAACAGTGAAAGCAGTATCTCTGTTTATATTTTTTGCACTTCTAGTTCTGACAAGCATCTGGCAGTATCCATCTGATTAACAGAACAGACATTAATTAAAGCGTCAGAACCAGAGAACATTTAATGTAAATTTAATAAATTTTCAATATATACTTTTATTAAATTAACAAAAAAACTTGACTTCAACAAGCTTGAGGATTGGACTTGCTGTTCAAGTGTGGCTAAAAACACAAATATATAAGTATTTCTTACAACGATGTTTAAAAGCACCATATGTTAAATGTGCATGTTCCATCTTGTTAATTAATTAACCTTGCTAATTTTATTCTTGTTTTGGCAGGACTCTTCACAGGGGAATTCAGTCTTTCAGATAAACATGATCCATTACATTAAACAAAAATACCCTGAGCTACAAGTAGTTGGAGGAAATGGTGAGCTACTTTTTAGTAGGTTTTCTTACCAGGTCTTGCTTGATTAGTATGCTTTAGCTTATGTCATTCTGTAGGCAAGGCAGGATGCACAAGGACCCATTAACTTGTTCAGGCTGCTTTATGTAGGATACAGCAGAATATAAGAGGCTGAAAAATTTAAATTGGCAATGATTGCACGTAGCAATTTATTTCAGTGTTTCAGCTATTGTGTCCATTAGACAAAGTGATCGTTGAAATGTTATACCACTAGGAACAGGATCATTCTTTTTAATTTCCCTGTAAAAATATGCAAATGAAACCATTACAGAAAACCTTGTAAGGTAAGAGCTAAAAAGTTCCTTGGGTGCTATCTGCTGTTTACCATCTCCAGTAAACTAAAGCCTTCAGTTTTGCTTTAAGGAGCAATTTAGCGTAAAAATAAAAACTGGGTAAACAGGCTCTGCAACATAAAAAATATTTCTAATATAGTTAGTTAGCCAAAAATGTAATGTATAAAGGCTGGAGTGACTGGATGTGTAACATCATATCCAGAACACTTATTTCCTGCTTTGCAGCTCTCTAAATTAGTCAGCGACTTTAAGGGGGGCCACAGCATGCAGCTAAACTTCAAAAGCAAATGGTTATGACCCATGTGCCCCTAACCAATCCATGAACACCAAGAGAACTGCAAAGCAGGAAGTAGTATTTTGGCTTTTATGTTGGACATCCTGTCACTCCAGCCTTTATACATTACATTTTTGGCTAACTATATTCAAAAGATTTTTATTTTGCACAGCCTATCTATTTACCCAGTTTTTATTTTTATAATGTCTGAACAATTCCTTTCATCAGCTGGGCCAGTTATTTTCTCTACCTACAGGAGCATATATGATATCTAAACTCTGAGTTGTATCAGACATGTATTTGGCCATAGGCCCTTAAAAACTGGGAAATACCGGTCTAAGACTGAATGTACTAAATGTTACAGGAAAGGAAGAGTATTTGCTTTATTTTACATCAAGTGGCCAACAAGGTAGAAACCACCAGGATGTTGGTAGTTGATCTCCACAGACCTATACCTACTGTCTCGCCTTTACTTGCTCATCATGAAAGGATTCTTTAGCCATGGAATTTCAACAAAATCGTTCATCCTGGTCATTTTATGTCTCCAAAAAACATGATTTAATGTTACAAACATTTATATAGAACAATTGAATTTACTATTGTATATTCTTATTCCGTAGTGGTTACAGCAGCACAGGCTAAAAATGTAATTGATGCTGGTGTGGATGCTCTGCGTGTAGGGATGGGCTGTGGATCCATATGCATCACACAAGAAGGTGAGCTTTAATGGTATACTGCTGATACATTATGAATATAAGGAGATAGCTAGATTATTAGAAATTGTTTCCAGAAGCTGGAGAACGACTGGAAGTTGCAGGGGTGCCTCCATCATATTCCTGCAGCAGAAAAACATGGGGGAGGCAGATATAATGTGATCTACATTTGTCTGGTGCTCATGAGATAATCTCGTTTACCTGCTCTTCACTCGTAGTTAGAGCTGCTGCTAAAGTGCAAACCTTCAATAGTTGTACGTTGTTAAACAAACTGAAAAAGTGCTGGTACTTCAAGCACTTTTAAGTGTCACCATAAATCTTTACAACGCATGGCACTTCAAGGACCAGTAACAAATGTGACTCGATATACCAGTTCTTTTTATCCAGTACATGTATATTTTCAAACGGGTGTATTGTGTGTTTACTACCGGTTCTGCTGCCTGAAGGCATCTTTTATCTGAAAAAAAAAATCTACGACCATTTAGTTTAAACCTTTTGTGTTCAGCACCTTTAATGACATGAGACAGTCACACACCGTTAAAGCAGAGGTAACTTGAAATTAAATTTGCTAGCAATCATGCTGGATATTTGTTAGCGAACATTATAGGTAATGACTGAAATCCGTTTACTGCATCCCTACTCAACCGTGGAGATAATCTCCTAGGCTGTTCAAAAAGTTAATAATCTTTCCTAAGATGCATATGTTCTGTATCAATTTGATTTGTATGGTTTAAAGTAAAAATCAAATAAAATATTTCATACAATATAAAAAGTTATTAATTTTAACTTATTGTATTCTGATTCACTACCATGACTGTGCCATACCAAATATGGGGCTCAACTTTGGTGGGGTCTTCAATTTATCCAGGTTGTTTTTAGTATTAATGATTGCAAAGTATGTTTGGGAACTTGCACTTCATCACACACATATAAAATATAAAGGCTGCATCAAGCATATTCCTTAAAAGAATGCTTAGGTAAAACCTGTTTGTAGATTTGCTGCATATTTGCTGCATATGTAACTTTTGTTATTTACTCTCAGTAATGGCTTGTGGTAGGCCTCAAGGAACAGCCGTATATAAGGTGGCAGAGTATGCTCGACGGTTTGGCGTTCCAGTCATAGCTGATGGAGGTATCCAGACAGTGGGACATGTGGTGAAAGCTTTAGCTCTTGGTGCATCTACAGGTAATTAACAAAAAGATACAACTTCCTAATCAAAGCACACAACTTATGCTACAATGGCTATAAGAAAATAAGTACAGTATCATTAGAAAGAGCAGTGCAGGTATCTGGTTTTGCAAGTCAGACCTACCTTGACTGAAAGGCGCAATTTTGTTAGCCAATTGAATATAAGCTCCTTTTTGGCCAGTTTATTTCACAATCCCATGACTGTAGGTATCATTCTACATACCCTTGTCTTAGGCAGTGACACAGTTTAGCAAGTATTGCTAATAACTTAAAGGGGTGGTCCACCTTTATGTTAAAGGAAAACTATACCCCCAAAATGAACACTTAATATGATGTAAACTAATATGATGTAAGCATATTTAAGAATCTTAACAAACTGGTATATATATTAAGTATATATATTATTATATATAATACCGGTAAAGTAAATATTGCCCTTTTAAATATCTTGCCTTGAGCCACCATTTTGTGATGGTCTGTGTGCTGCCATCCTGCCACCTGACCAGAAATACTACAACTGTAACAGGAAGAAGTGTTGAAGCAAAAGACAGAACTCTGTCTGTTAATTGGCTCATGTGATCTAACAAGTATGATTTGTTGGTATGTTTTTGTGCACAGTGAATCGTACGATCCCAGTTGGCGACCCTTATTTTTTAAAATGCAATTTTAAGGTAAATTCCAGGTAAACTTTAGTAATTAAATTGTAGAATTTAAATGGCTTCATATTCTTAAGCACTTGCCTGAAAACAGAAATTTTGTGTTCAGTGGGAAGCACCCAATTAATGTTTTTGTTTTTTACAAATATTACATTTCAATTTCATCTTAATTTCTTTAATATTTATTTTTAGTAATGATGGGCTCCTTATTGGCGGCCACTTCAGAGGCTCCAGGTGAATATTTCTTCTCTGATGGTGTGAGACTCAAAAAGTATAGAGGCATGGGCTCACTGGATGCCATGGAAAAGAACACAAGCAGCCAGAAAAGATACTTCAGGTCTTTACACAACTGTGCCATTTTTCAGTTTATTAAGACAAATAAGTGAAATGACTCATGTCTGAAATGTTTTGATGGTTCTGTGTTTTTGCAGTGAAGGCGATAAAGTAAAAGTGGCCCAAGGAGTTTCTGGTTCTATTCAAGATAAAGGATCTATACATAAATTTGTACCTTACCTTATCACAGGTATTCAGCATGGCTGCCAAGACATAGGGGCTAAGAGCCTTTCCGTTCTTCGGTAAGTTCTTTACTGTATAAAAACATTTATCTTGATATTATGGTATAGAAGCAGTAACTGAATATTTGACAGAAAAGGAAAACAAAAGTATGATATTAAACAGGCAGTTCACCTTCCAAAAATATTTTTTTTCCATTGCTTTTTAATAGTTCACCAGAAATATTCACTTCTATGAACATTAAAATTTATGCTTCGGTTTTATAAGTGCACAAAAATATAACTTACAAAGCAGTTGAAGTTTTGAGCTGAGAGCAAGCATTGCTAGGTGCTCAGATCAGTGTATTGCACTTTGGGCTGAGAAGAGGTGTTATTTTTGCCTTTACCTGTCCATCATCTAGCAGTTAAGTTTTCAAAAGGTTTGAGATTAATGGACACATCTCTGAGACAACACTTCTATTTCCCCTTGTTAACCAATATGTTATTCCAACCAACCTGGGAGAAAAGATTGGTTTAAAGTGGCCATACATATGATAATTTTCAACACTTCTAAGTGATTACAAATGGACACCAAAGTTGGTGTCCATTTGTAATCACTTAGAAGTGTTGAAAAGTATCATTTGCTGGAATACCATGTTGTCCAGTGCATGATGCATATGGAAATATGAAGGGCAAATGAAGTGGCGTTGCTCATGTTTTAAATCTGAACATTAGAAAGAGTGTAGCCCCAATTTGCTCTCTTTTCATTGAGCCTATAGGCCAACTTACCTTATGAAATTTTTCCATGTATGGCTGCCTTTATACTAAACATCTTCCCAAAGCACAATACACCGATCTGGGTATCTAGCACTGCTTGCTCACATTTAGCTCTGCATTACCTATGACATTTTATTAAAAAATCTGACTACTAATATCTGAGCCATTGATACATAGAGATAAATGTTAACATACCAGCTCCTGGTTTGCAGCAACAATTGCTCTTTGCATTTATTTACTTTTAGCACTTGATCTCTAACAATGCTTTTTAAAGGTGATACTGGCACTATTCCAACAGGTGTTCTGCTCCAATCCCTGTTATTTACTGATTCCTAACACTGCGTCTGCTCCAGGAATGGGGCCATGAACCAGTTGGTAGGGGCACTGTATATATCAGTGCATCAACAGCATATTGAGATTAACCCTGCTGCAGCAGCTACATTCTTGTAGCTAGTCTAATCATGAGAAAAAAGTAATAAACATAGAATAGCTTTAAAAGTGCTAAGATGGGTGGTTAGATATACAGGTATTTAAATGCATAACCTATTTGTACTTTGGATGTTTGTGTAAAATGTAATTTGTGACTGGTTTTATTTTTTCCAGTGACCTGGTCACCACAAATTCCCTTGTAAAACACATTATGCAATATATAAAGTTTTTTTTTAATGGAAGAAACTGACAACTGTCATCACCTTTTTAATATTCAAGCTTTTTGTTTTGATCACATACCAATAAACAACTGAATATAAAGCAATTGGTGCACATACAGCTGTGACTAGCTTGGCTATTGGAGAGGTTCCATTGCAAGTCTATATATTCATAAGTAAAAACTAAACATATTCTCAGTTAGTGATATTCCCGTTCTAAGGAATTTTAAACTATTATTTTTTTTTTTACAGCTCCATGATGTATTCAGGGGAACTCAAATTAGAAAAGAGGACCATGTCTGCTCAAGTAGAAGGAGGAGTCCACGGTCTTCATTCGTAAGTTCAATTCTTCTTTACAGACTTGGATGTGTCTTGTGCCTTTTGTATATTGTAATTTAGTCTCTAATCTCTTGCTGCTAATGCTATCCAAGAAAGTCCCCTGCAAGAGCAGAAAAGAAATAGGGAAAGGTTCTCAAAGTACACACTATTTTAGTGTCTCAATGTTGACCTACTTGTGCTTCTAGTTGTAATTTAAGAGTAAAGTTTCATCATAGATTTATATAAGAAAAGTTAACACCAGTGCTCTACATTTTATGGGACCAGTACTTTTCATATGAAACTCTCATAATTGATATGGGAGAACATAGAGATCTCGCCTCACAGCACTGAAAAGCAAAGAACTGTTCTAACAGCCAAACTGGTAACTCTGCTCTCCAGGCCAGGGTAGTAGTGACCAAGGCTAGGTAGAGAACAGAATCCAAGTCGGGGGGAGCAAAGGGCTGTTATGGGGAATCTGTATACACAAGACTTTTCTGTCTGCTGGGACAGAACTCTGCAAAGTGTCTGGTTGGCTCTAACAGAAGACCAGTTATTTTGAGGAGGCTTTTATTCTTTCCTACTCTTGTTTAAAAACACTTTATTAATTGCTAATTTATTATCTAAACATTAGACTTTTCAGTAAAAAATAAGTTGCAAGCCTAATTTGGAGGGTAATCACTTACAGAATATTGGACACACCAGGAATAATGATTTCCCAGTGTGCTTGCACACCCCCTTCTACCTGTAACTAGACTTTCTGGATTCATGTATTATAAGATAGGAAATATTTGATATTTTGAAGATTAAATCAATATTTAAGTTGAAATATTTGACTTCATATAAATATTTTAGAAACTGTACATGTAATGCTTCAACAGTTTCTCTAAATATTCACTGCCCTGAAATAGTGATACTGATTGACGTTTACATTGTGCATCACAGCAGCTTAATCGCTCACACAAATACACCATTCTCCATGGGAGGCTTATGCTGGGAGAAACTACTGGGAATGGTGAAATTAATGGGCTATATAATAACAAGTGAAAAATGTTACACTTCTAGTGACACGTCATTACTGGAAAGTGTGTTAATGATTATACTTATTTTCCGGTTTAAATGCTATCCTACTCATCTTCTTCTTTGCCAATCACACCATTGCCTAGTTACTAGGCTTAATGGCAAACCATAAAGTATACAAAATAAAAGACCATTATCAAATTATCTTAGAAAAACCATGTCTATATCATAGTACATTTATGGTGAACTGCCTCTTTATATGTATTGTGGGATTCCTTTGTTGTATTTGATTCTGGGAGATTGGCTTTTTACATTTGGGTAGTGCATGAAATTTCATGCTGCAAAATGACAACATTTAAGAACCATGTGCTCCAAATCCAGGGTCTTCAGCCTATAGCTTTCCACATAATCTTGAATTCCCTCACACTCGAGAAATGTAAAGTCAAGAGCTTTCAAAACATATTGCACCACCTCTTCATAGACGTGAGGGAATAGAGGTTAAACCCATGAATGCAAGAGCAAACCTCTTGACTACACAAAAAGGAGAAATTTCTAAAGCAGAAACGCTTAGAATTGGCATTGATGTATTTCTAAGAATCCTGGATCACAGGTATTTCAGATTATAAATCCCCTACCTGTAATATGTGTGCATTTTCAGCACGAATTCCGATGCCATGCAGTTAGGTAACTACTGAATCACTTAGAGAGTTGTGTTGAGCTCTTCAGTTTATTAGCAGATCTGTGCTCTCTCCATCTTCCGTTTGTTTCCTGACATAAATTGACATTAATATGATACATTAACTCTAACTGTCTAAACACTCCATACCGGAGAATGAATGTTTTTAAGTAAGTTCTTTGTTAGTGGGAGTTTCCAGCAACCATTGTTTTTTGTTGTATTTGTAGTACCAAAATTAGTTTTACATGCGCCTTGTAGTTGTGGTCTGCTACCCAAAGTATAAAAAACAGACCATTGTTATCAGCATTTAAAGGGGAACCTTATCAAGAAGCAGGTTAGAAATACTGCACATTGTAGCTGTCATTTACAAAGCTCTACTTAAGTTGTGTACTGTGCAAAGATGGTCACAGTTGTTGCTTTCAGTACTTGCATTGTTGCACTTGGCATATCTGGTTTAGTCCCACTTTTTCTTGCAATTAGTGCACAATGCACCTACTGACAGCAGCCTCAGTGCTATCGAACTTGCACCTATATTTTCCAGACATTATTTTACCCAAAGTGCTGGAAATTACTACATCTGAACACCATGGATTAAATGAAGAGCCAGCAGAGCTCCTGGTCGCCATCTTGCAGATCTTCATGTAGTCTACATGTCTCATAGCCGATTTGTGCATGCGCAGTTGAAGCCAATTCTTGACTTTGCCCAACTGTGCATGCTTCGCCAGGCTTCATGATGGCGAAGAGACCCAGAGACTATATGAAAATCCGGAAGATGTAAACTAGGAGCTCCACTGCGGTTCTCTGCATTTAAGGGTCCGACTATTTAAAAACATGTTGTAGGAAGAGGGAAGGGGGGCAATGCCTGGAAGCTTAGGGGAGCTTATGGCAGAATGAAATAATCAGCCTGTAGCATCAGCTTCTATGACAGGTGAACCTTATTTTCTGCCGAGTTATTTTTTAAAACCCCTAAGCCTAGCTTCACAGCAACTGTCTTTGACCGTTAAAAGGCCTAGCAAAATTGAAGGCAAACTCATGTGGACAAATTTTAAGGACTGGATCATTACTGCTATAGTACATAAAATACATAATTTCTAGCCATATTTATTTTTTTATCAGTTCTCCTTTAATTGTATCTGTTGATAATGGAAATATTTAGTCCTTATTCTCACTACTTGGAATTTAGATGAGCAGCTGCATTTATCCAAATTTGAGGCTAAAGTAAACGAGGTGTGACCACATAATGCAGCTACAAATAACTAAATATGATGTATGTGGATTTCTTTTACAATTTGATTTCACAACATTGCATATTCTGTATTATGAGCAAGGCCTTAAAATTAATTATATATAAATATTTATCTAAAACTTGGTGACTTTCTTCTTTCCTTTTTCTTTTGCTCATGCATTCACCCTAGCTTTACATTTCTGCCATGTAAGTAACCTATAGTGTTTTATCTGTGTTTTGTTCTGGGAATGGCTCTGATGAATGAAATAATAGTGCAGAATAGTGCAGTAAAATGCTGATTAAACAAAAAAGTGTATTTTATACAATTTGATATGTAAAAAGTTTTTAACTCACACTTGCATTATTTTACTAGTTTTAGCTTAATGAATGAGGCAATATTAGCAATTGGAGTGAATATATCATCTAAAGGAAAAGTAAAGCCCAGCCATTTTTTCTTTAGTTTTAGAGCAATCAGAGACTTTACCTAAGATAATAAAACATATTTCTGATGCAGATCCCTATATTATGCAAAATAGCATTTTTTTGTATTTAGACCCTTATATATTGTTATAGAATTGGGATTGCACAACCATGTAGGCAGATTTAGAAAGCCCAGGTTATCCTAAAAAAAATTAAAGTTTTCCTTGGTAAAATAAAACACTCTCCCAAAAAATTGCAATTTGACGTCTGACTGACAGGTGTAGTAAGAGCTAAAGACAAATTCAGAAAAAATGTCTTTAAAATGTCGTGCAAAAGACAACATCTGAAAACTGTCTGTTTAAAAGACAAATTCACAAAAGTGGAGATAGTGGCTTCTGAATTTGGTGCGAATTCCGACATTTATCTCCCCCCCCCAAAGAGTTAATGTAAATGTTTCACTTATTGTTTTATTAAGTTTCCTGGCGCTAACTTTGCAGCTTTTTAACTTTCTTAGTTCTTACCCCTTAATATGTTTCAGAAGCAAATAGGGAGCTATTTGGCAATGCGGCCAGTTTTGACTACAGCATGACCATTTGTGCTATGAGACTTAAAAAGCTAATTTTAACAGATTAAGATGGGATTTCATTGGCTCCGCAACTGGCCTTGGCCATCTGCATACAATGTTCAACTATTCAGTTTGCAAGTCACTCAAGTCATACAAGTCAGTTACCCAGAAATCTGCTTGTATGGCTACTCTGGTAGAGGATTCCCTCAGATGGTGTAAACTTAATTATGTTGCCTATCTGGGCAGATTGAATGAATGAACCGTAGTGCCGAATATTTGCTTGTGTCTAGACATGTGCCCCCAGATGCAGTAGTGCAACAAGAATGGAGCAGTTTCCACCTCAGTTTAGATTTACAAAATATAATGTGTGCCTCATCTGGTCTCTCTTTTGATTTCAAGAGTGAGTTATTAATCGGATGAAGTTGGTAAATTCTACAAGGCTCATACATTCCATGTGTCATAAGCTTTAAGGTGGCTTTGCACTGCCCAATATTCTTGACCAACAGGCCTGTGGGCTAATGTCTGAGTGGGCATACATGCTATGGCCATCTTTTGCTTTGATTAATTGGGCAGGAGATGAATAGGAGCTGGGGATTATGTTCTGAATGGATACATGATCACCAAACAGTCTGATATCTTAACGCAGTGGGCAGATCAGCACTCTCAGGACTTAAATTGAAAAAATGTTTTTATTAACTAAGCGACTAACGTTTCGGCCTCTCCGAGGCCTTTCTCAAAGTGACAATAGGCAATAAGAGAATGCATTATATACCTATGATGGCGGGAAAAAAAGACCCAATTGGCTAACGTCATCATCATCATCACTATGCGTCAACTAGTTAAATTACATAAAAATACGTGTTATTACTTAACAAAATTAATATAAAAAATAAATACAGCAAAATCCACATTTATATTAAAAACCCCCTATTGGGCGAACCAAACAATTAAAATAATGTATTTTGTAACAATTATTGATCTTCATTGTAACTTTCTGAAATTCACAACACAAATGGTTACTAATGTTACAAATACCTACACATGAGTCAAGATCAAAGGTCTGTATTAGGAACCAATCTATTTACTTAGATATAGGTGCGGTGAAACTGGTGCATAGAAAAGATCAAATTTATAATACCTAGATCTAAAAAGGTAATACCTTATTTGACATACCAAAAAGTTAAGCCATTAACCCGTTGTGTTATATCAAATTAACCTGTAATGCCCCAAAGTATCCAGAGAGTCTAAACGCCTTAGTGTGCATCTCGAAGGCAAGAAAAACTTTTTTTAGAAAAAGAAGGGGATTTGAAGTGAACAAAAATATCTACTATTATGTGTAATAATAAATCAATAAAATATATCAATAAAATATACATACAAGGTGTCTAAAGCCCGTCTACTAATATAGCTAAAATATATACCCAGTCGGGCCATTAATGTGCACAAAATATATAAAAAACTCAAAAAGATCAAAAAAATCAAAAAAGAAGAAAAAATCAAAGTCACAAAGTCAAGGTAGTAATGTGTAAAGGGTCACCGAAACTTAATTTTAATGTCAGTATAAGTGTAGACAAAAGGTGTAGTCATCTGGACATCAAAGGGAAAGAGGCTTGCAATCCTGGTCACGGGGGCTGTATTATCTTAACTTTCACATGTAGTGCAGCAGTAAATCCATCGGGGACTAGCAGCTGGCGATGTAAAATGCCGATGCCTCATACGGCAAACTGGAAGTAATTCGATCCCCTCAACATAAGCACTTAACTTGAAAGCCTGTTCAGACAGGAGTCGTTGTATGTAGGGGCCCCGCAATGCGTGGAAACTGCTCCGTACGTCTGTGTATCATGTAGTGCAGCAGTAAATCCATCGGATACTAGCAGCTGGCGATGTAAAGTACCTGTGCCTCATACGGCAAACTGAAAGTAATTCGATCCTCTCAGCATAAGCACTTAACTTGAAGGCCTGTTCAGACAGGCGTCATTGTATGTAGGGGCCCCGCAACGCAGGGAAACTGCTCCGTACGTCTGTGTATCATGCTGGGGTGCGCCAATGTTGGTTGGCTAGAAGTCTCCGGCTACATGCGGCAGCGGCATCACAGGGTCCAGCACCACTTGTACGGACACATAAGACCCCTTAGTCATCACTCCCCCAGCCGACAGTCTGATTATGAGCACCCGATCAGTGGTGAAGCTGGAAACATCACATCCTGTCAGTCGGCCATCATTATCGGCTTCAACAGTTTCACTTCCTTCCAGACCATTAAAAGACCTCCAGGGGTTCAAGCGTCAGTACAGGTTGGTAATATTGTAGCGCCAATCACAGTATTAGCATTCAAAAGTAAAAGGTAAAAAATGTACAAATACACGGGTGCCAGGCACATGAAAAATCAGAATAGAGTCAATGGAGGAGCCGGCACTCTCGTCAAACGGTTCAACATTGCCTGGGTGCAGTGTCCAAAATTTTTTCGAAATATTCATCCCACAAAGAAGGTCCGCACTCTCAGGACTTAAATTGAAAAAATGTTTTTATTAACTAAGCGACTAACGTTTCGGCCTCTCCGAGGCCTTTCTCAAAGTGACAATAGGCAATAAGAGAATGCATTATATACCTATGATGGCGGGAAAAAAAGACCCAATTGGCTAACGTCATCATCATCATCACTATGCGTCAACTAGTTAAATTACATAAAAATACGTGTTATTACTTAACAAAATTAATATAAAAAATAAATACAAAAATAAATAATAAATACAAAAATAAATATATATATATATATATATATATATATATATATATATATATATATATATATATATATATATATTTTTTTTTTTTCACTATTTTTGGTAGAAATTATATTTCTACATGGCAAATACTAGTAAGTGTAGTAGAGTAATAGAAACCAACAGACCCTACATTCATCACATGCATGCTGCTGATTCTGTGTAACTGAATCATTAATTGAGGCTTGTTTCAAATAATAAGTGTGGAGTTAAATTAGTGAGGTTATTCACTCTGTGAAAAAACAGGTTTGAATTACGGCCCTTATTTTAGGAAGGAAGGCAACAAATGTTGTGCATGCTGGTTATAGTGCATTTCTCTCTGAAAACCTGAGTGAAATGGCTCGTTCCAGAGTAATTTGATTAAAAAGTTGATTGGTGATGGGAAAACATGCAAGGAAGTGCAGTAATTGATAGGCTGCTCAGCTAAAATGATAATCATCTCCAGAAAGATCAAAGAAGAGCTAAAGTTACCTGTGAGTATTGTTACAATTAGAAGACGCCTATGTGTAGCCAAGCTATCGGCAAGAAGTTGGTGGACTCCATGTAACACAGATGTGCAGCAGTTCTCAGAAATTACTGCTTATACAACTCAATATTAATTCTGTGATTCAAAGGAAAGCAAAATCTTGAAACGTTTCAGTTTATACAGTGAATGTTTGAGTTTGTAAAGAAGAATGAAGACACTTATGTTTTGGAACAGCCTAATATTCCCTTTTCTTCACTTTCTGTAAAGAAAAATGTGATACATTTTTCTTCATGTTTTGATTTAGAATAGAATGTGCAGTGTTCCCAATGTATTTGTGTGTGTGTATGGAAATAAAAGCTATTATAAGGATTTTGAGCTTTAGTCACTTTTTTAAACACACTGATATTATTCTAAACACAACTGTATCTCATAGTTTCATGCCAAGCAATTTATTATTTTACACAATAACATTGTAAAATGTGCAAAACCATGAAAAGCAGGAACATTAATACAAACTTTTTCATTAAAGTAAGTTGTAGAAGTAGGAGATTGTTAGCGGTATTTTTAGTGGGTTTTGTTCTGTTTTTGTTTTTTTTCCTTTACCAGCTAACGCGAGAGTATTTAAGTGGGAACATTGTCTGATATATTCATTTTATTCTTTCATCATAAATTAAATTTGCATATGTTTTTTTGTTCTCTTCTAATTAATTCTTTGAGCAATAACACTTAACTGATATAAGTGGCTTTACTGCAGATCAGGTTCTTATAGTTATCAGGCTTACACGACCCTTTATCAAGATACCATTGTCTTATAGTTTGTTGCATGTTGCCACCATATAAAGATACAGAGATTAAAAATATTTCCTTAAGGATTCTATAATAAAATATAGGCTCTCTAATTCGACCTTTCCTACAT
This sequence comes from Xenopus petersii, assembly GCA_038501925.1. Classification (NCBI taxonomy): domain Eukaryota; kingdom Metazoa; phylum Chordata; class Amphibia; order Anura; family Pipidae; genus Xenopus; species Xenopus petersii. The sequence continues at coordinate 72,447,692 of CM076677.1, forward strand.
AAAAATAGGGCTTAAATTCTATTCATAATTAAGGCCTAAAAGACTAAATGTTTTTAGAATTGTAATTCAGCAGGCCTTCTTATATACCAGTTTTTATAAGATCTCCCCCACCATTTGATGCTGCACCAGACAAATCCACGTTCACACTTATTATTAAGTAACAATATACATTTAAAGACTCAAATTAGATTTATTTAATGTTACCCTTTATATAAATAGAATACATTTTCTTGATTGTTTTTTGGTAAAATGTATATAATATAACATGTTTATATAGTGAATAAAGTACCCCCTCTTGTAAAATATAAGGATATTATAAGTTACCGAGGAGTTTCATGACCATATAAAAACACAAGGCCGAGTGTTTTTATACAGGACATGAAACTCCGAGGTAACTTCTAATATCCTCATATTCTGCAACTGGGGTACTTTATTTATTATAACACACAAATTTTAGTGAGTCATGTGACAGAAATGACATCAGAACTCACCGTTTATAACTGATGACATCAGAACTCACCGTTTATAAGGATATAATTTACAAGATATTCATGGCTTTTGTGTATTATAATGTATATAATTTCCATGTTTCCTGTTATTTTTTCTGCAGATACGAGAAGCGTCTGTACTGAGACTAGTAGGTGTAACCACCGACAGTCAACTCCCAACATTCCCAGCCTGGTGCAATCCAAACCTACTAAGCATTGAAGAACCCACTTATGTACTTAGCATTTGCTCCCCTTCTCCCTGTCCTGAATAATGCAGGAAATCCAGCTCGGCAATGTTTACTGACTCACCACATGGCATGTATTTGCACTACAGAAAGCTTTCCATGGAGTGTGTGAAAGACTTCAAGGGTTGAGAACAGTGCTACTACTAGCATCCAAACAATGTTATTTGTAATTGTGATGAACAAGCTTGATTAAATATATTTATTGAATCTTCAACAGAGCTTTTTGTTGACCTTGGTTATGCCTACAGCCTGTTGCTGGGTAAGCCCGTTTGCAGGCACATGGCTTGGCTACACACTGTTGTATGTTATACCAACATACAAAGGGTTACATGATAGATTGCAATAATGTCTCTTCATTCTCTCAATCCATGACCTTTAAAATGTATAAAGAAGGGTAGTAAACAACCTTTTTGATAAATGTGCTTTTTGTACATAATTAGTTACATTCACACAGCAGAAACCAATCAAATTTAAAGGATTTCTCTCAAATGCTCCAATGAACTGAATATCGGCCAAGCTGTGCAGCAATACACCAAATGAACCATTGTTACTGTGCCATTAGACCTGTGTTTATTTCTCTTAGTTGAAGATTGTTCCTTTTATATGTATTTTTCCTGCAGCATCATCATCATGATGCCTTCACAATGTCTGAAGAACTTACTGTAGTATCTTTCTCCAAGCCACAAGCCAACCTTTTAGAAAAATGGTGTCAAATACAGTTATCCGCTTTGGACCTTGCTCCTCAGTGTGCTGGCAGTTAGGTGACTATAGCTGCTGTTCTATTAAGTTTGAACTAGTCCATTTACACAGTAAGCGACACAGATAGTTATTTTATTCATTGATATAGGTGTGTGTGCTCATTTATGCTTGTTTGCAAATGCCGCTTCTGCTTGGGCACACTAAAGCTGAGCCTAAATGTAATTAATATATCTCATGTTTACAAAGGTTTGCTGATGCCTGTACTGGAAAATTTCAGTTTTTTTCTCATTCGGCTAAAAACATTAGAAAGGTATCGTAATCTCTCTCGTGTATGAGCCTCTCAAACACCAGTCACAAATCTCATTCATTGAAAGTGGTCAGTTTGGATCTTGTACAGAGGTTAATAAAGTTTTGATGTTTACCCAAACTGCTGCAGATAGCCTCTGATTGGTTTGCTAGTTCTGAGTGTTACTTCTAATCTCTGAACTAATAAGTTGTTAACATTTGCTTTTGCTTTGGAACAGTAACTGATATATGAAGGTAATTTGCAGAAGTATGACTATGCAGATCCTAAAATAGTATGTACACCATACAAATGGCACATGTTCACAGGTGTTTGTGTATTTGAGCACACTCTAAAGGGATGCTAAATATAAGTAGAGGTTGGGCACATGGTGGATGTGGCAAAATGATTCACCCACCTCAAGTGAATACTTCATGGGCTGAGGCAGGGGCAGTATTTTGCCTGGACTACAGTGCTCTCGTCCTCTGTTTCCCTTTTAAGTATATCTCGTATGTTTGGCCCATGTTCAAGGTACACTCGCCCTTAACAAGTCCACATAAATGCAACTGTGTTCATTCATACCCTGAAAGTTAATGTCAATGTAAACTGCCCTTCTAGTAGTAATATGTACTGGATTTGAGCCTTGTATTTTAATGTTTACTGCTGCTCAGGACACCCTTTATAGCACTTGTAACAATATTTATACCCAGTTTTGAGAGGTTAATCATTTACCCATGAGGTGCCTGACCGAAATAATAAGAGTATGAGTGTTTGACAGTAAATATGTGACATTAAGGACACAAAAAACATCTCTGGTAAACTATGGAGCAGCATCTTGTTCTATTGCTGATGCCGTTGACAAGGCTGCATCTAACATTCAACAATGATTGCAGCTATTTACCCACCATGTGAACCTCTTATGTTTTTAAGTCCAATTAAACAACCTTCAGTTAGTCTGTTAAAAGTATCAC